>VDFB02319487.1:0-58853 GCA_007258455.2 Sequoia sempervirens
GTCTTGTGTGGTCAACTGGACTTTCAGTACTTAACTTCAATCAAGGTTCATAGGTGGTTATGCATCGTTGTGATGGTAGTTGCTCTATTGAATCGTGATTTGAACATCATTTCCACCCTTTGAAGATTGCACTTACCTTGTTGACGCTGTCCAATAGGAGGCTAAACAATGTTTGTCGAAGTTCATTTAAGTTGAGCGTAACATCTATTTGCATTTAGATTAGAAGTTAGATTTTAGAAATCTCTGCAACCATTCAATTCTGCATAATCCTGGTTAGTTTTAGGAAACTTGCACGCTAAAGCTAAATCATTCACAAAAAAAAATCCCCTTCAAAAGCACACATTGGTTGTCACTACACGTCTTGTGAACAACTACGTAAGTCCCCTCGTGAGTACACAGCATACACACATCAACCAAACTGAGCCTATTCGCATTTAAAGAACCTTGGAGTTGAAGGCGTGATCTCACTCGCAATCTTAGCACGTCGAATACTTTGTTCAAGAGAGAATAGGGGATCCATTTGGAAACTTTGTTCTACCTGGTTGGTGAGGTCACAAAAATCACATCAACACCATTGAGTTTATTGCAGATATTTGGCATTGAGAAGGAGCTGGAAATGGTATTTTATTTTTAGGTTTACAGCTGCTAGGGTTTGATATGATTTTGGCTAGGGTTTTGGAGCAACTTGGGAGATATTTGGAAGTAAAATTCCAAGTTGGGTATTTGAGATTTTGGGAAAGACATTGCAAATTCGACCTAGAGGGTTTTATGGCAGTATTTTGGCTTCCATATTGATGCATTGGTTGCAGGTATATTGCTGATATTATTTTACGTTGCTGGGCACTGGGGTTTTTACACCCTATTTTGGTGTTTTGGCAATTTTGGAGCAACCAGCTAGGGTTTGAAGGAAATCATCATTTCAGCTAGGGTTTGAAGTTTTATTTGTAGATTAAGGACAAAAGATCTCAGATTTGAAGGTTATATTGGCATATTTTCATCTACAAATATATTGGTAAGGTTTGGGAGAGGAGCTTTGTTTTGGAAGAGATTTTTGGTCATTGGCAACATCTATTCATTTGCAGATTTGTGTTTCAAACTTCTATAGTTTTATATCAGATTGCAGATCCAAGGGTTTGGTGGTCAACTTTGGCATTTTTTTGACATCACATCAATCTAGGGTTTCATTGCTCCAATCCTAGACCTAGCCGCTTTCATTTGGAGGAGTTTAGGGTTTGTTTTGGTAGCCATTTACATCATTATTATCAGCAAATGTTTCAGACATTAACAGCAGGGTTTGAGAGCATCTACATCAGCAATTTCTTGCCATATATGTGTTCACTTTGAGCCTAAATGAAGTTACAAGCAAAGGGGTATGTGGTAAACCCAATCTTATAGTTTGTATTTTCTAGACACATTTCATAAGCATTTTCAGTCTGATATCACCTGTATCAGACCTGATAATCAATGTACTCATATCTGATATATCCTCAATAAAGTGGAGGTTGCATGTGAAATTCTTGTTAGTTGTTTATGCAAACTTTGTCTATTATTCCTATGTTTTATGTGATCATTTTGGTGTTGAAATCCATCAAGAATCAAACAAACAAAACCCCAAAACTCAGAAAAACCAGATTGCATGCCAAGTGTTTGACAAAATGTCAAGCAACCTAAACTGAAAAATTGGGGCGGAATAAGTAGGGGTTCTTACAGTGGTATCAGAGCTTGGAACTTGCCAGCCTATTGGGTAAAATCAATTGATTGCATTTTAGTTTGGATCGATTTTTAGTTTGGAGATTTGCTCTTGTAACCCTAGTTGAGAAGAAAACTCAAAAAACTGAGAAGGGGCTCGTTGAACCCATGCTTCAATACCATGTTAGAATTGTGAATAACACGAGACGCAAGATCAAACAACGAACAAAAACACCTTCCATGCAAGAGAGTTGCAAACAATAATCTGATATATCCTCAACTAGAAAAACATACAAAATGATAAAACTTGCTTGAACTTCAAAAGAGATAATACAATGAAGGAGAGTGCTTATAAGAGTAAACCGGAACCCT
This sequence comes from Sequoia sempervirens, assembly GCA_007258455.2. Taxonomy (NCBI): domain Eukaryota; kingdom Viridiplantae; phylum Streptophyta; class Pinopsida; order Cupressales; family Cupressaceae; genus Sequoia; species Sequoia sempervirens. The sequence goes on from VDFB02319487.1 coordinate 2,062, forward strand.
AAATGATAAATGGATTAGTTCATGACAAGTGTCATCATCCTATGTGATGAGACAAAATGATCAAATAATAGCTCACTCTAGTAATAGAAAAAAAAAACTCCTAAGTTTAGCTTCAGTGCATGACAAGAAATTAGCCTAATAATCAATTAAAGATTAATTAATTATTAGCTAATGCATGGTTACTCTAATAGTAAAGACCTTAGTAGCTTTTGCACAATCACGGCTTCTTGAACTGGTTCACCAAGACCTTTTATGGTGTACACGATCTCATCAACACAAAGCAAATAGGAGGCTATGCTTTCGTCTTCTTTCATCTTAAGGCTTTTGCATTGTCTCCTATGAGTTTGAAGCTTTGTCTTCTTTACTTTATCATCTCCTTCATAGATATTCTTCAACTTATCCTGCATGTCCTTAGCTGATTTGCAATGCATAACTTTTACAAACTCTAATTTGGATAATCCACAAAATCACATTCATGGCTTTCACATTGTTTTCAATTTCCCTTTTTCCTACTTGATTTGTTGGGGGAGCCATAGGGGCTATATGGCCATTTTCTACTGATTGCCAAATGTCAAGCCCTAGGGCATTCAAGTAGGTTTTCATCCTTATGCTCCAAAAGGCATAATTTGTTCTATCAAACAATGGTTCCTTGATGAGAATCCATATCCTTCTTGATCGGCCATATGTGCTCTTTAGATGTTCCTTCTAGCAGTTAGACTATCTCCGAAGGAACCTGCTTTGATACCAATTGAAGAGCACTCAGTTATACTGAGAGGGGGGGCAGGAGGGTGAATCAACATAACAACAATCTTTTACTTTTCAAAACTTAATTAACCATAGCAATAGCACACATGCAAGATCTAGCAATTAAGAACACAAGACAAACATATGATTTACGTGGAAACCCTTGTGAGAAAAAAACCACGGCAAAATATTGGTTATATGTAGATCTTCTTGTAGGCACCAACCTACTTTTACAAATCTTCTTTTGTAGGCACCAACCCACTGGAGACACCAATCCTCGCAACTGAGCACCAACTCAGCAAGAGACGCCAATCTCTTCTAATGAGAGGCACCAACCTCCAAATGAACAATATGATAATTATTTGAAAACTTCTTCTTAGATCTACCCTAATTCACCTTCATAAATCTGCTCACGAATTCATCAAAATCTGTTTTTAGAATTTTCAAAGATCCTTCATAAATTCTGCCATAAAGCTCCTATGAATCTGTTCATGTCTCTTATAATTCTGCTCATATTTTTTTAAACTTCTGCACTTATATGCCCTTTAAATCTGCTTCTTATACGAAAGATATTCAATGAATTGCTTGCTTTCAAAGGGACTTCACAATCTCTTTAAATACTTTCATCAAGGGGAGCGATTTATCAAACAACGTATCTCTTCGAAATGGATGCAACCTCTTTATTTTATATGCACCCTTTCACCTCTACTTTGGGCGTGCCAATAGGGGTGGGCCCCTATATTTAATTATATTTTTTTATTTCCAAATTTAAATCCCCAAAAATGGGGTGCTCTACTAAGGGGGGTCAGCCTCTAAAAAAAAAAATAATTTACAATTTACATTTATTAATGAGGGTGCCAATGAGTCTAAGGGTCAGCCCTTAGAACCAAAATATTTTTATTTTATTTTCTTCCTGTCATCAGCAAATACTTTCCTTAACAAATCCTTTTGGCCTTCAAATATGAATGACAACAATTCCATTTGCCTTCGAATACCTTTGACATCAATCACAACAATTTCGAACAGTAAATATGGGTGGAAGAGTGCATATTACAAAAGATGGTATCCATATCTCCAGTAGCAGGGTAGGATCTTGAATGAAATAGGAGCATGATCTAGAACGGGTGGTAGAGGGTCAACACAAAGATTGGAAATTTGATGGCATAAACACACATAGCTTATTACATTAGCTCTGCCATCATGGGGGTAAGAAATAAAGCATCCAGACTCGGGTCATGCATCATGTCTAATCAGATGTCTTCCATAGGCTGTGATCAAATAATCTGTGGATTGTCTATAGATTCACAACTCATCTATTCTCAACTCATACAACCTCAATGGGTCTGAATCTGAATAATATTGTGGACACTGTAAGCTGTCTGTGTGAGCATTCAAGTTGCCTAAGAGAATAACATCTCCCATAGCTAATAACATAAAGATATTGGGATATGTATCAGCTAATTGGAACTCACCATTTCTTGTCATAGCAAGTGGCAAGTACACTGGAGTGAAATAGCAAACTGCAATGTAAAATTGGAGTTTGAAGCTACTCTAATCTCTGATAACCAGAAGAACATGGCGTTGCTTGGTTGTATACTTTTACAACCATGTGAACAGAGAGAAGATTGACACAGGTTTATCTCCTGTTTCATGTGTCTCTGTAAAGAATAGTCTTTACCCTGGGTAAAATCACTCGCAGAGCCTGGGTAGAAGAAAAGAACCTCCACCTTTCATAGGGGAATTGAAATAAATGTTCAAGAGAAGAGCTCTGCTGTACGGCATCAGGGAGGCTATGATAGTAAAGAAACAATTTTTGTCTTACAACTCATAATTTCATTTATAAGAATAACAAGTCTGATAAATTCTTATAACCATTTTAGATAGCATGTTATCTATAAGGAAATTTCTTCTTTTAGGCATTTAGAAGAGATTTCAATGGTTTCCTTTGAACAGGTCAATGTTTTCTCAATCTCATAGGCTGATTTGAGAAAAATATGGGTTTTCTTGTAAATTTTGAATGTTGAACCCCACACTGTAATTATGCACCTGAACATGAAGTTTTCCATTTGTATTCCTGTTCAAAATTTTATGGTAAATATCTGTGGAGATCTTGTTTTACTCATTTACAGTTTCTCAATGTCAGGGATTGCTTCCTAAAAGTTTATCGGAATCGATGTATGTTTCATTCCTTGCTGGGTGCTTTCGATCAGTCAGATTTGGACTAGAGGAGGCCCATGGGTGTGCACACCTATATTTTCTCCGCTACTTCAAAACTCTTTATTGCATGTGTTGGTTTCTCTTTACACATTGATTTGATTACACTGTTCCTCACATTTATTTTTCAACATAATGCAGGAAAGGACAAGCCTTGCAATTCAACTGGATATATGAGAAGGGAGGATTTTTAATGCATTCAAATGGGACACTATCTGTTGATTTCACAAAGGTACCTATCAAACACGTGCTTGTGTACATCTGATAGAAAATATTGTCAGGGTTAGTGCTTCACTGTGGTCAAATATTTCTGGTTCTTAAGTGCTCATTGGTACTATATAGGTGCAAGGAGCAGTTGAGACTTTGAGCAGGGAAATAATGACAATACAAGCAAAGGGCGACAAACCTTCTGCCAAATTACTGCTGGATAAGTATGCTACATTCACACAGCCATTACAGCAAGCACTTTCACATCTGGAAGCTATTCAGGTAAAGGAATTGATGCTTAAAATTTTTCTATAGAGAAGAGAGAAGTCAACTGAGGTTACCTGTTTGGACTTTATTAAATGATAAATCATAATATAACTATTTTATGTACTCCAATGAGGTATTCTGTTTTATATGACGACCAGTTTATCAGAAAATTTATTCTCATCATCTTGATGCCTTCACCAGATCTGTGAAATCATTGATTGGCTGATGTTGGCATCTCATATATAGAGTTGTTCATTTGGAGGACATTCACTGACGCAAATAAGTTTTTGCATTTGATAGGTACCTGTAGACATATATCCCTCATTCACTACTCTGAATCAACTATTAAGCCAGGAAGGATGAGACCATGTCTTTATCACTATGGAAAATTTAAAAGCAGTCATCTTATGATGAAAGGTTCTCCGGACACTCTTTATACTAATGATCAGATAGATTGCGTTGGACACAACTGAAGCTATAGTGTCTCATCTTTCAAGGATTTTTTACCATGGAAGACACCTTGAACATTTACTTTTCATATTTATGTGATATCTGACAGGGTAATTGCACAGTTGCAGCAGTTAGATTTTTGGGTATTTATTGTAGTCTTCCCACATGTAGCCATGGAAATAGATTTGTCTCTAAAATGAATTTAAAAATTGAAAATCAAATGCAGAGAATCTCACTGAGAATAACAAACTTTGAAACTGAAATTTCTTATGCTGGACTATAATTATTCATGTCTTTGTTACATTTGGGATTCCCAGAGGATGATTTGTAGCTTGCATTTAGCAAGAATTAACTGAGAAAATTATAAAATCAAACATGAAGATACTTGACATTGAGTAGGAACCCAACGAAAGAATCAAGACATCATATTTCTGCTAGAATTCTTACTTCCTGCTACAATTGCATGCATTCTCAATCAAGTCTTGTTGGCTGCCTATGGGGAATATTTTGGTGATGGGAAATTACTGTAAAATCTTTAACAAAAATGGGAAGTATTGAAATCCGTAGCACCAAAAAATTGCCAAAATCTTATGCTCTCACTAACAAAGCATTATAATAATGTCATAGGACAATAATAAAGTCATCTTACATCAGGTTTAATTCTATGTTGTGTTAGCTTTCTGATCAAATATAATACTCTGGAGAAATATTATTGCCAAAACTTAGTTACATTGTGGCAATTGTTTCTGTCAAAGGCCAAAAACTGCCAAATTGCATGTTTTAATTAGAGTTGCCAAATACTTCCCCTTCCCTATTTGGATTCACATATCTGCATATGGGGTACTCGAGATACGATACTCCCAGATATGGCACGGATACCATATCCAGACATATCCATGAACTAGCCTATATTTGGGATGTATTCAATACGCTTGGGTGTGACAACACAACGTTTGGTGCCATATCTGGTTTATGATTCATGAAAAACATTCAAAATTTGCAAAAAAAATAAAATATGAAAAGGTTTGTTCACTCTCTCACACACACAGTTGCCAGATACTTACCCTCCCCTATTTGGATACACGTATCTGCATATTGGATATTTTTATCTGCATATGGATACTGCATATGGATACGATACTCCCAGATATGGCATGGATACCATATCCAGACATATCCATACTCTAGCCTATATTTGGGCTGTATTCAATACATTTGATGTGACACCACAACGTTTGGTGCCATATCTGGTTTATGATTCATGGAAAGTGTTTGAAATTTGCAAAAATAAAAAAAATACAAAAAGGTTTGTTCACTCTCTCATACACACGCTCTTGACTAAAGCCACAAACATAATATACAAAATAAATTCTGTAAACTAAAAATATGTATCAATATGTATTTATAAAGTTATTTTCTATACCCTTAGTATACAAATTATTGAGTATATGTATATTTTTATAATCATCATATCTAGCTGAACCTGTCTTGGGGGGATCTTGAAAATTCATTGTATCTGTATCGAATACTTTATTTATATCCATTACCATATCTGTTTCCTTTCAACTCTGGTTTCAATCTAAATAGTGCTTCAAACTTGGATTTACTTCGTTTATCATTTGTTCTATTCTGCAAATACAATATCTTTAACAATAGTTGAGGAAACAGTGATGAATTGAATCGCATTTCCATGAAAATATGCCCGACAACCAGCCATCCTTGTTCGGGCTCTCACAATAGGAGAGGAGTCAGAGATGAGCTAGATCATATTTCCATGAAAACATGCTTGATAACCGTTATATAGTGCATCCCATCTTAGATTGTGCCAACCAGAATTGAAGATGCATCTGCTGCAAACCTATAATGTTAAGAAGTGCAATAAGTATCCCACAATTCATATTGTGGATATGTTTTTTAAATTTTTTACTCTTTTCCAATCATACCATCCTTGTTTTGCTAATATATTCTAGTCTTTTACCATTTTAATATTAAGTGAGATACATTTAATGGTTCATTGGGCTGAGCATCCTCTAATATCTTTAATTATCCCTTTAGAAAAATAAATTCATTTAATTTATAAGACAAGTGGAAAGCTCACAGTAAATTGGTGTCAGTGTTAAAAAGCCCATTCATATTTTTTTAACCTATATGGATAAGCAAATTCTGTAATAAAACCCAATCTAGGTTTTATTTTCTTTGAAGGTGTTTGTATATATATACACATTGATTTCTCATCACAGAAAGTCCCCTTTGCCATTTTCATAAAGCATTATTTTCTTCGGATTTTTTTATAAATTTTTGTAAAAAGTTATTTTATTTAATTATATGACAAGAAAATTCTGTAATTCACTTTTGAATGTGCTTGTTGTTGGCATTTCAATTCGCACCTCTGGAATGCGGATTAGAAACAGACAACTATGAATAGATAAACTGCTCTTCGAATTAGGAGGGGAAGCTCCCTCTTTGCTGATGTTCCTTAAAAGAAAGTAAACTAAAACTAATTTGCCTATTTTTTGTTCAACTAAGAGCACAAGTTTATAAAACTCAAGCGTTGTAGCTGAAATTTTCTCTTTTGGAAGTTCAACTACGACTAAGCCTACTCTAATGATGTTTCTAACTTCTCAAGTAAATGTAGAGCAAGAGAGTTAGAAATGAACAAGGAAAGATTCTTTGACATAAATACTTAAATAATCTTTTCTTCCAACACATATCTACTCACTTTAAATGCAAGCTAAAATAGAGATCATATAAGCATAACACATAAAACGGAAATCTGAGACATTATATCAGGGCAAAGTAGGCACAAGACTTTATTTCTCAAATCTCAAGAACAAAAGATTACACTTTTGGGACAACAGGATTGTAGCAAAATATGCGTATAGTTTAGCCATCAAACCAGAATACATTGACACAAGACACATGCATTGAACAATAACTTGCAGCTAAAGAGGCATACAAGCTTACTTTTACACTAAGTGAACATGAAACTGAACAACAACTTGTAGGCAAAATAGGCTTAGCAATTTGTTATCACAATTGCCGTTAAAGAAAAATGGGCAAGGCTGCCCTTATTTATACACAAGCAGAGGAGTGGGGAATCCTAAAATCTCCTTGCTTTTACAACTAAGACTTACCAACATGCAAGCTTTATTTCTAAAACTAAAACAAGATAAGCATCTAACAACCTATGAAAGCATAAAAAAAGGGAAATGCCAACTATTACAACTTGTTTTCTTTCTCTTCTTCAAATAGTGGATAAGAATTGAGACAAGAATAGAAAGAAAGTTCGAAGAAAGCTTCTAGATGACTGCTGCTTTAAATCTCAACCACATTTGCCAAAAAGCGGGAAATTGTATCTCTATCAGGAGCATCAATACTATCTATAGCAAAGTTCCACTTTTCTAAGATTTCTTCTCCTTCTGCAATTAATCTCAGAAATCATTGACTTCATTGGCCACCTTTTCGAACCTTGTTGACATCATGAAAATCTAACTCATCTTTCTAGCAACAGGATCGCTGCTATCACTACCACAGACAACGTTTTGGAACTCAACTTGTACCTCATCAAGTTGCATGTAAGAACCATCATCCTGATAATACCGACAAGAGATTTCTGAAACAAATTCGGTTATGAATTGGAAAGCATCGACCACCCTTTGTCTGTATGCAACTAACTCTTTAGATATCCTTTCATAAGTTCTCACCTTGAAGAGGTGACGTTCTTTCCATGCAAGGATTTGTCTCTTGTGTTCTCTTGAAACCACTGAGCCATATGTTGTATCCAAATTTGCAATGATGATCTCATGCCTAGGTTTCACCTCTGCTATCAACTACTCAAATCCTTGAATTCCTTGGCGTAGGTCATGAGCATTATATCTCAGCTGATATAGCTGTGCAAGAATCTCTCTGCCTCTGGTGATGAACTCTTCAATCCAATCTCGTGTTTGTTTCCCATATATCACCAACTGCCTTAATTGTTGTTGATTAGCTGGTGTGTCTAGAACCTGGGGCAACAACTGAGTGGCTTGTGAAGTGTTGTGAACAAGATTTGAAATATATTGCATGAGTTACTGAATTTCAGCCTTGACGACTGCCTTATCCTCTCCATCTTTAAGCACTTTATCTTTAAGATTTTCAGCTACAACTTTGAACAAACTCACATCCGCATGCCTAGTGCTTTTACCGAGATTGGCCTTAACCATTGTGAAATCATCTATTTATCATCTGGAGGGTAGTAGTTTCTATAATCATCTCACCATTTGGATTCTTTTCAAAGTGAACTTGTTTCTTTGCTTTCTTCATAGGTACATCTTGATAAATGTTATCAAGCTCATCAAAGTTTAGCTGATATGATGGCCTCCTCTTTCTTCCTAGAGAGCTCTCAAGCTAATAGATTGTGTCTCTACTAGCTTCTCTGGGAGGTTTGGCTGCAACTTCATCAATATCTTCATCTTTTGAATCAATGTGAATCGGTGAAGACCTCGACAATGGTTGAGAATCATGCGTTAAAAACACTTCTTGTGCCGCAGGCTCTTCTAGAGGAACTTCTGCTTCAATTGTTGGCTGCTCCTGAAGAATTATATTTGAAAAGTCCAACCTTCTCTTTACATTTTTTGTTGTTCTGCTCCCTTTTACACCTTCTTGAGGATGGCTTACAACCTTCATCTTTGGTTCCGCTCTAGAAGAAGGAAGAGATGAATGTATTCTTGACGGCTCTGCTATTGGAATAACCTTCTTCCTCTTGAGGCCTAAGAAGAGCTTGATGTTCTTAATGACTTGGCTTGTTCTTTCTTCCACTGAGATGCATTCTTTGTTGGACCAATTGACTTATGGAAGAGGTTGCTGCTCAATTTGATTTCGAGTGTACGTTGGAAGACACCATGAGGGTCATATGATCGTCTCTCGCCGAATGGCTTGAGACCAAGATTGGACAAGTCATCACCCATTTACTTAGCATCTGCTGATGATCTGCATCTATAGATTCCCAACTCAAATGGAAAACTGAAGGCGGACTTCTTTTGATTCCACAAGAAAGTGTGAACATCATATACTCTCCTCAGGAATTCCATGGAAACTACTTCATTTGAAGGATATCTTGGCAACATGACTGAAGCATTGGAGAAGCTGTACACTTTGATGTAGGTGAAGGTAGGAAACTGGATGAACCAATTTGCCCACTTCGCCATTGCTTCCCTAGCAGTTGATGAAATCCGTATGTGCAACTCGTTGTCTAGGTCTCTCAGTGTATGCATTAGGAAAGGCTCATTTACCCTTTGGTAGTGATGTGTTGACTTTGTGAACACCAGTTGAGGGTAATGATTATACACATGTTGCACATCTAGAATTCCCACGGTGTTCAATTCTCTGAATTTTCCTTGAAAGGCCACTAGGTAGACTAGATATGAGATCATGTGGAACTCGTGGATTTTGAAGTATTCAGTTATCTAGGGATGAAGACTATCATTGATCAATGTTGGCCAATCATAGAATTTTGTTTTCTTCATGATATGAGATATGACATAAAACATTCAAGGCTGGAATTTTGTAGCATTTGCTTGACCAGTGATTCAGTTGAGTAGGGTGATCATTATTGCAATGTCATCCTTGAATTCTCTAGGCCCTACAATCCTTGGCAAAGTTTTGTGTTTTTCTTTCATCCATTTTTGTGCAATTTTCTTGCAATATTTCTCTTTGTGCATGTCCCATACCTTTTCACATTCTTCAAAGGAGATGACAACACTTCCCGACCAAGGTGGTATTGAAAAGCATTTTTCAATCATATCTAGCTTTAGGCTGCAAATCACTCTTCCATCTATTGTTTGAATCTCCTGTGTAGTTGGATTGTAATGCTTGATACAAGCAATTACAAACTCTAGACTTTGCACTGAAACATGAATTGATGCTGCTACAAGTAACCTAGAATGACCAAGGTGCCTGATTGCAACATTGCCTGCGTCTTCCAATGCACGCAAATTGAACATTGGTTTGACATGATGCAAGTTAGTTTCAGCTGTTTTGATGAAATCATGGTACAACATTGATTTGGTCTCGAATTTGATGGGACTGTCCTCCATATTGAAAATCTTGAAGATTGACTATATTTGGATAAGTTTTGCACAAACCCTAAATTTAGGTTGCTGATTTTTCTTCTTCAAACGGGTAGATTTTTCAAAAAAATACGAGATATAGGTTTTGTAGAGAATTTCATTGCAAGAAGACCCAGATCAATTTTTTTTAAAAAAATTGATGGCTGGTTGAAAAAGTAGCAAACCCTAATTTCTGAAAATTTTGACAAAAAACGTTAAGAGCTGGGTTTTGTGCGGAATCACATTTTAAGATGACCCAGTTGATCAAATACTGAATATACTGAAGATTTCTTGGACATGCAAGCAAAAATCAGGTTCTTGAAAAATATAAAAATTTTCAAAAATTCTTAGAATCAATAACTGAGCTGACCTATATTGCTGAAATCTGAAAAAAGATAGCCTCCTCCTAAAAATTGATGCCTTGGATGAAAAAACCATGAAAAAAAGGAGCCTCTTTGTGCTCTGAGGTGAAAATTACGAAGAACTTTGAAACAATTAGCAAACTTTAGCCTTCAAATTCCAAAAATTCTTCAAGTTTTAGTCTTCAAATTTGGAAAATTGGAAAAATTCTTGGTTTCTCCTCTCTTGCCTTGATCACTTGCAAAAAATTATGAAGAATGAATGCACAAGGTTTCCTTAAATAAAATATTACGTTGAAAGTTACTTTCATTCCTAAATTTAGGGTTGTGAAACCCTAATGTAGGTGCATCAAACTTGGGCACTTTTTCCTCTTCTCTTGAAATTTTGAAATTTTGAAAAATTTATCTAAGGCATGAGAGCTTGGACGCCACCCTTGGAGGACAGCCATTTTTTGAATTTTCCTAAATTTAGCTTGATTTTAGCCTCAATTTGACTTTGATTTCTGGCCTCCAGATTGATCCTATGGACTGGCTGAATGATTCATCGTAGAGCTTGGTCGAATCTAGCGAGATTGCGCTTTCAAACCTCTAGATGATCTTGCAATTCCGGGAGTTAGATTGACCTGATTGACTGGTTGACTATTCCGCTACGTAGCTTGTCTGAATCTAAGAAGATCTTTCTGAAGATGCCAAACCCTAATTACTGAATCTGAGGCTTCAAATGTTTGGCGCCCCTAGCTACTTGGGACGCCCATGACTTCCAGAGATAGAAGCTTCACTGCTTACTGATCTTCTGATGGATTCTTGTTTCTAGATGATCCAGAGCTTTGATGGACTAATGGTTGGACTTGTCAAATAGCTTGAAGGATTTTGAGGTTGTTCTCCTGGGAGCTGCATCCCCTAAAAACTGCTTTTAGGGCCTCAAAAGCTTGGGCACCTATCTCCTCCTAGGGCGCCCATGTTTTCAAACTTATAATTTTCTTGTGATCTTCATTTTTCTTTTGACTTCATCCCTCCGCTTTGTCTTCGATATCTGTTGATTGCCAACTCTGATGGACTTGCTGATGATTGTGTTGGAGAGCTGATTCAAAACTGAAGAAGACATGTTAGAGGGTATGCAAATTTGATGTTCTAGACCTTCAAATCCTTGGGCGCCTGTTTCCCTCTGGGGCGCCTAGAATTCCAGACAACCATTTTTGACTCTTTTTCAACCTTCATTCTTCAAATCTCAGGTTATGCCCTTCATTTGGTCTAAATTTGTCGACAACTGACAAGTCTAATGAATTTGCTGAGATATCCATTGTAGAACTGAGAAGATTTTGAGCAACATTTTCTGGGATGAGCAACCCTAATTTCATCATCTGAGGTAAATTTTTTAATTTGGGGTACAACATTTGGCTTTGTTTGGGGACCATGTCAGATACTTACAACATAGGAGAACCAAAGAATCTCTATATTTTAAAGCATAGATCAGTGCCTTATCCATTGGGTATCAGAGTCAACAACATTTCCTAATCACCTATTGCAAGACTTTCCCTAAGTCACCTAGGATAACACTTCCTAGAATCACCTAATAGTTGGACTTCCCTAAAAATCACCTAATAGTTGGACTTCCCTAAAAATCACCTAACACAATACGCCTAATCACCTAAAACATGACGAAATTGTTACGGAAAGGGGAAACACAACATAACGATCACATCACGAAAAAGGGGAAACACATTGAAAATATAAATGAAAAATTATTTGTAGAAATTATTTTCAGAAAATTTTACTCTACCCCCGAAGGGATGAAGTGCTTCAGGTACTGTCCGTTGTGAGGTAGTGGGAGGAGACTTCCATCTAAGCACAAGAGAATATAAGTGTTCTCCCCTGCGAGATCGTGAATCTTGAATGGCCCCAACCACAAGGAATCAAATTTGTCGTGCATTCCCTTGGGCTTGTGTCTTTTATCCCACAGTAGGACTTGATCTCCAACCTCAAAATCTCGTTGGTGAGCTTTCTTATCAAAATTTTTCTTCATCTGCTCCTGATACTGAGTGATTCTGTCGACCCTTTCTTCTTGAAGCTTTGTCAGGTACATGATACGCTTCTCGATAGGATCTGTGAACTCCCCATCTTCCACTGTGGAAGCCAGCGATAGGGCAGACAACTTTAGTGTGATAGGTAACATTGCCTCTATACCATACATGATGATGAAGGGTGAAGTACCAATGGCTCTCTTTGGGGTGATTCTATTTGCCTAGAGAGCATCGTAGAATTTCTTATGCCAAGTTCGTTGACTAGAATCAACTAACTTGCGTATGATTGTGACTATGTTCTTGTTTGATGACTTGGCATGTCCATTACTTTGAGGTTAATAATCTGATGAATGAGATAAAGTGATGTCGTGATCAAAACAGAACTCCAGTAGCTCCTTAGATGAGAAACATGTTGCATTATCTGTCACAATTTTGCGAGGCACCCCGAAGCACGTAACAATATTTTCCTTCAAGAAATCGTACACGACTTCGGATGTAGCCCGCTTGGTAGGAATAGCTTCAACCCATTTGGTGAAATAATTTGTGGCTGTCAGGACATAAATATGCCCCTTGCTGGAATGTGGCTTGATAGGACCTACAAAATCTAAACCCCATTGCTGAAATGGAGCGTCTATAACAACTGGCCTGAGAGGAATGGCTGCCAACTTCATCTTTCCAACAAACTGCTGACACAACTGACATCTGTAAACCCATTCGTATGCATTGCGAAATATAGTAGGCCAAAAGAACTGTGCTCACAAGATTTTGAATGTTGTAACTTGCGATGATAAGCGGCCACCGCATGCTTGACTGTGAAAAGCTTCCAACAATCGCCATTGTTGATCCTTGTTGACGCATAATAAAAATGTTCCATCAAGCCCTCACTTGTATAGAACGTTATTCATAAGCACATAATTCTGCGCTTTTAGCTTTAGTGTTCTCTATTTTTGTTTATCCAGGTGTCTCGGGAATTTGCCATAAGTCAGGTAATACCATATCTTAGTAAACCATTCTCCCACGGATTCAACCAGTAGGACCATAGGAAGATCCTCTCTATCTTCAGGTTCTATTTTAGGTATACCTTTGGCTTGGAGCTTCTTATCACCATATTCTACTATTAATTGACAAAGACCTCTCTTGCGAACGAGTTTGGTTGGCTTAATCTCCAAGTCATACTCTTGCACTCTTGCGACCCAGTTTCCTCTCTTTATGCCCATATCCTGTTAAGTTAACACACTTTTAACTGCTGGATTAGTGACATACACAGTTGTATGCAAATTCAAGATATAAAATCTGAAATTCTTTATAGCTCGAACCACTGCATATGCATTCTTTTCAATCTGAGAGTATCGTGACTCATTATCTTTAAAACTGCTGCTCATGAAAGCTATTGGTGACTCAGTTTCTTCATTTATTTTTTGTGTCAGTATGGCAGACATGGTATATTCTGATGCCTAGCAATAAAGGATAAAATCCTTACCAAAATCAGGACTGACCAACACTGGTGCTTGGATGATAGCTTCTTTTATTGTGACGAATGCCTTCTTGCCTTCTTCTGTCCACTTGAAAATAGTCTTCTTCATAATAGCAGATATATCTTTTGTCAATTCAGAAAAATTCGGCACAAACCTTCGTATGAAATTCACTCTGCCAAAGAAAGAGTGTACCCCAATTTTTCTTGTTGGAAGAGACAAGTTTCTGATAGACTCAACCCGACTTGGGTCAATTCGAGTTCCCTCCTTGGAGACGATGTGGCCAAGCAGCTTGCCCTCTGTCACTGCAAAGATGGAGTTTTTGGGATTTAGTGATATTTAATGGTATCTACATCTCTCGAAGAATTTCCCTAAATGTGAAAAATGATCAACTCGTATCTTCGAGAAAACAGTGAGGTCGTCTAGATAGGCAACAATTACTTTATTCCTCAAGTCTCCAAACACCAAATCAATGGCTCTCTAAAACATAGCACCGACGTTGATGAGGTCGAAGGGCATTAATTCATATGCAAATGTACCCCACAGGGTAGTGAATGTTTTCTTGTACTGATCTTCTTCAGCCACTGCAATTTGATTGTTACCAGAAAAACCATCCAATAAGGACATCTTTGAACCGGTAACCATCTGCAAGGTGTGCTCCATGATCGACAGAGGATAATTATCCTTGAGAGAGGATTGATTCAAGTTCTTGAAATCTACACAAATTCTGATTTCTCCATTCTTCTTTCGTACAAAAACTATTTTAGACACCTAGGTGGAGTGATAAATTGGAAAGATGATTTTCGCATCCACCATCTTTTGGATTTCTGCGTAGATGGTATCTTGAATACGTGGATTGTAGTGTCTTTGTTTTTTCCTGAAGGGCTTCGTTTCAGGTTTAAGAGGAATTGTATGAGACAACTCTCTTGGTGTGAAAACTTTCAAATCTTCATATGACCAGGCGAAAACATCTAGGTATTTTTTGAATAGAGAGATAAACCTCACTTTCCTCTATAGTGTAGCATGTACCCAAATTAACAAGCCGAGGCTTGTCATCTGTGGCAATATTTACTTGATGATACTTAGCAAAGGTCCTATCTCTTGAGTTCTTCTGATCTTGAATGTATCGGTCATGCCTGTCAAAAATATTCTCCAAGGAAATCGAGCCCTTGGGAATTTTATTTCCTTTCAACTGGATAATGCTTGTTTCTGGATCTTCCAAATTTTCTTTATCTTCAACAACTTTTGGCACATTGGAGACTTCTGTTACTGATTCTCTAAAAGTAAATTAATTGGCCTCAAAGAAAAAATCCTTGAAATTATCTCCCATAACAAGAAATTCCTTAATGTGGTCATCATCATCAAATACTTGCCAATTATCACAGTTGTCGGGTATAGCTAGCCTGTATATAAGCTCAATAGCAAATGCATTTTGACAAAAGTCATGTGGCATGAAAAGTGATGCTGATACTGCAAGGGCATCTGATTTTCTATTATCTAGACGTGGAATGTACTTGATATCAAATGCTTCAAACCAATCTATTGCATTCCACACCCTATTTCTATAATGTCGGAGATGATCCACTTTCACTCTGCATTGGTCTGACCTGTTTCACAACCAACTCCACATCACCTTCAACTTTGAGATGTTTGATACCCATGTCCTTTTCATTTATGAGACCTAGTAGAAGCACCTTGTATTCCACTGTATTCTTAGTACACTCAAATTGCAAGCGGTATGCAAATGTATATAACCGTCCTTCAGGAGAAATTATTACAACTCCCGCACCCAAACTAGTAGTAGTACAACTCCCATCAAATTGCATAGTCCACAGCTTAGGATCATCTGCCGATTTATCTATGGAACAAGCAACTTCTTGAATTTCTTCAGGTATCTCTGATAGCATGGCATAAGTACCAAGGTCTGTTTCTTGATATAGAACTTGAGCTTGAGGATCTTGGGACTTCACCACAACAAACCGAGACTTGGGCTCTGGTTCTAACTTGAACATGCCATTCTTTAGTGGAATATTCACAGAAGACCAATCCATTTGAATCTCTCCACCAAGGTCTTTGCAGAAGCTTCTACTTAATAACATCCCGTAGCTAGCTAGAATATCAGCTACCAGGATGGTCATCATGATCTTTTTCTCTAGACAAGTTGTCAACCTCACTTGAGCATCCTTCGATTGTCCGACCAACGACACCAACTTTGACTCCAGTGAGTAATATTTATCTTTTGTCTTGGTGCATGAAAGTCCTAGAGAATTCATCACTTGTGGAGGCATGACATTTTCCGAGGCTCCTGATCAATGATACAATTGCTCAGTTTGAAACCCCCTATATATAGAGAAACATTAAAGGGCTTAGGCTTGTCTTCCATTGAAACAGATGATTCGAGCAATGTTGGCTGCCTGACATGTCTCTTCTTCACAAACTTAAGAATTCGGTCCACTTGCTCTGGATGATCTTGAAGATATTCCAGAATTGAGAAATCTGCACCTTACTCTTCATCAAGGAGTCTACAATATCAAAATTTCCTGAAGACGAGTCTTGAGCAATTGCTTTCACATTCTCCTGAGAAGGCTTGGGATTAGAAGTAGAAGCTACTTCTTTTCCTTTTTCTTTTTCTTTTTGTGCTTTTAGTCTTTCTTCTTTTTCTTTTTGTGCTTTCAGATGTTGAGCTCGTGTAAACACAGGTGTTGTGAAATTTTAAGGATTTACTGCAAGAGAGTACTGATGGGGATCTTATTCTTCTTCAATATCAGGTTCACTTTCAAAGTATCCCGTTGCAGAGTCTCCATCGAAGTCATCTGATTGTGGTAAGACAACATCTGAACTTGGAGTTGGTACAAAGCTGGGACTTGGTGCAGTTTCAGCAAAGCCCATGATCTGATTCATTCTTAAGTTTTCAGGGCATGTGGAGCCAGTATGTTTGATGGTATCATGAAAGGAGAAAAACACTGTGTGTTGAGAAGCATCAGTTGTTTGCTTCAATGGAGCTGGTTGTCATTGTCGATAATTGTTGTAAGGCTGAAAGTTAATTCTCCTCGGCTGATACGACTGCTGAGCTTATGGTTATAGTGCTTGATATTGTTGCAGTGCAAGAAAGACAAGTGTTGCAGGTTGAGCAGGCCGTGTAGGCTGAGTAGGAAATTTTCTCTTGAGAATAATCATTTCATTAACCACCTTTTGTAGCAGTGGATCTATAGAAGTCTGAACCAAAGGCCTGATAGCATATCCCTTCATCTTTTCAAAAGTAATCATGTTGTCCTCAATCTCTATAGCACGTTGTTGTGCGTTCTCTAATTCTGTTTCATTAGCCGCTCTCAAGAAAAAGGCTATCTTAGATGGGAGAGCATTGACAAAACTGCTCAAGAGACGGTTTGAGTGTATGTGAGAGACATGTGACCAGGTGGTTAAACCTCGCCACAAACTGCCTCATTGGTTTGTTGACCTCCATATTTGAATTTGAAAGTTGGGCGAACAACTGGTGACTGTCTTCATCTAGCTTGAATCTTGCCAAGAAATTTTCACTCAGTTTCCTAGTTTGTGTTGCAACCCGACTCCAGGTGATTGAACTATTCAGTTGCATTTCCCACGAGGGTCTCAACAAAGAGACACACAAAAATGTCTTCATGAGCCACATGCAAAACAATGCACGCTATTGAGAAGGCTGACATATGATCATCAGGATGTTGATTTCCATCATTGTGAAACCGTGGAAAGTGCTTTCTTGAACCCTTAGGTAATTTATGATTTGCTTCCAAGGCCAAATGTCTGATTTGATCACCCTAAGGTAGAGGGATTTCTCATCTCCGATTGCGGTTATTATGGTTATTGACATTATTGTTGTTATTATCACCCATCGCTTTTGGTTGAGCTATAGGTTCTTCTTGCTTGACTTCAAATTCTTCTCTTTGACTTCAAGTATGGTGTTGAACTCAGGAACTATGTTGGATGACTCTCCAACTTCTATAGAGCATGTTTGTGGAAGGAAATGATTTGTTGAATCAACGTCTCCTTGAAAGAGAGGATTTGTTCTCCTCGTATAAAATTTGTACGCTAGGATTGACTAAATCCACTCAAGAGGTGGCGAGATAGGCCTTCCGACTGCAATATCATATTTTTCTTCCTCTTTGTCTAGAATGGTAGCAGCATTTCTCCACTGAGCAGGAGTTTCTTTCTTATCAAATATGAAACTCCTTAGGTTGCTGATGATCTATACTTGCTTTCCTTCAATTATCTCAAAATTTGTCTAGATAGCTCCAGACCTGTAAGATTAGGTTGTTGAATTGGAGTAATAGGATGCTAGAGAGTCATTCCCGTGACATAAAGCGCAAGCTTTCTTTGAAGTTTTATGCCTCATGCCCCATGGTGGGCGCTAGAAAACTATTGACATTTCAATTCGCAACTATGGAATGCGGATTAGAAACAGACAACTATGCATAGATAAACTGCTCTTCGAATTAGGAGGGGAAGCTCCCTCTTTGTTGATGTTGCTTAAAAGAAAGTAAACTAAAACTAATTTTCCTATCTTTTTGTTCAGCTAAGAGCACAAGGTTATAAAACTCAAGTGTCGTAGCTGAGATTTTCTCTATTGGAAGTTCAACTACGACTAAGCCTACTCTAATGACGTTTCTAACTTCTCAAGTAAATGCAGAGCAAGAGAGTTCTAAATGAACAAGGAAAGATTCTTTGACATAAATACTTAAATAAACTTTTCTTCCAACACACATCTACTTACTTTCAAGGCAAGCTGAAATAGAGATCATATAAGCATAACACATAAAACAGAAATCTGAGACATTATATTAGGGAAGAGTAGGCACAAGACTTTATTTCCCAAATCTCAAGAAAAAAAGATTACACTTTTGGGACAACAAGATTGTAGAAAAATAGGTTTACAATTTAGCCATCAAACCAGAATACATTGACACAAGACACATGCACTAAACAATAACTTGCAACTAAAGAGGCATACAACCTTTCTCTTACACTAAGTGAAAATGAAACTGAACAACAACTTGTAGGAAAAATAGGCTCAACAATTTGTTGTCACAATAGCCGTTAAAGAAAAATCAGCAAGGTTGCCCTTATTTATACACAAGCAGGGGAGTAGGGAACCCTAAAATCTCCTTGCTTTTACAACTAAGACTTGTCAACATGCAAGCTTTATTTCTAAAACTAAAACAAGATAAGCATCTAACAACCTACGAAAGCATAAAAAAAGGGAAATGCCAACTATTACAACTAGTTTTCTTTCTCTTCTTCAAATAGTGGATAAGAATTGAGACAATAATATAAAGAAAGTTCTAAGAAAGCTTCTAGATGACCACTGCTTTAAATCTCAACCACATCCGCCAAAAAATGGGAAACTGTATCTCTATCAGGAGCATCAATACTATCTATAGCAAAGTTTCGCTTTTCTAGGATTTCTTCTCATTTTGCAATTGATCTTAGAAAATCATTGACCTCATTGGCCGCCTTTTCAAACCTTGCTGACAACATGGAAATCTGACTCATCTTTCCAGCAACAGGATCGCCGCTATCACTGCCACAAATAGCATTCTAGAACTTAGCTTGTACATCATCAAGTTACACGTAAGAACCATCATCCTGATAATACCGAAAAGGGATCTCTGAAACAAATTTTGTTATGAACTGGAAAGCATCGACCACCCTTTGTCTATATGCAACTAACTCTTCAGATATCCTTTCATAAGTTCTCACCTTGAAGAGGTGACGTTCTTTCCATGCAAGGATTTATCGTTCTCTTGAAACCACTGAGCCATATGTTGTATCTAAATATGCAATGATGATCTCATGCCTAGGTTTCACCTCTACTATCAACTGCTCAAATCCTTGAATTCCTTGGCGTAGGTCATGAGCATTATATCTCAGCTAATATAGCTGTGGAAGAATATCTCTGCCTCTAGTGATGAAATTTTCAATCCAATCTCATGTTTGTTTCCCATATATCACCAACTACCTTAACTGTTGTTGATTAGCTGGCGTCTCTAGAACCTGGGGCAGCAACTGAGTGGCCTGTGAAGTGTTGTGAACAAGATTCAAAATATATTGCCTAAGTTTCCAAATTTCAGCCTTGAGGGCTGTCTTATCCTCTCCATCTTGAAGATTTTTAGCTACAACTTTGAACAAACTTACATCTGCACGCTTAGTACTTTCGCCGAGATTGGCCTTAACCATTACGAAATCATCTACCTCCACTTCATCAATATTTTTATCATCTGGAGGCATAGCGGTCTCCATAATCATCTCACGATCTGGATATTTTTCAAAGTGAACTTGTTTCTTTGCTTTCTTCACAGGTGCATTTGGATAAATGTTATCAAGCGCATCAAAGTCTAGTTGATATGAAGGCCTCCTTCTCTTTCTTCCCAGAGATCTCTCAAGCCAAGACGTTGTGACTCTACTAGCTTCTCTTGGAGGTTTTGCTACAACTTCATCAATTTCTTCATCTTTCGAATCAATGTGAATTGGTGAAGACCTCATAAATGGTTGTGAATCATGTGTTAAAAGCACTTCTTGTGTCGTAGGCTCTTTTGGAGGAACTTTTGCTTCAATTATTGGCTGCTCCTGAAGAATTATATTTTAAAAGTCCAACCTTCTCTTTACATTTTTTGTTGTTCTGCTCACTTTTACACCTTCTTGAGGATGGCCTACAACCTTCATCTCTAGTTCCACTCTAGAAGAAGAAGGAAGAGATGATTGTATGCTTAGCAACTTTGCTACTGGAGTAGCCATCTTCCTCTTGAGGCCTAAGAAGAGCTTGTTGTTCTTAATGACTCGACTTGTTCTTTTTTCCACTAAGATGCATTCTTTGTTGGACCAATTGACTTGTGGAAGAGGTTGCTACTCAATTTGATTTTGAGTGTACTTTGGAAGAAGTACATCTCCACCATCATGAGATAATCCTTCAATATCTTATGACAAGCAATATTTCATCTAATGGAGTGTAAGCCTGCTATTACCATGCCTTCGTACCTCGAACTCATCTATGCAACTAGCCCATAAATCTACAAGTGTGGGCACATGAGCATAATTTTGACCAAGTTGGGATGCAAAAACACAATGAGGGTCATATGATCATCTCTCGTTGAATGTCTTGAGACCAAGATTAGACAGCTCATACCCCATTAACTTAGAATTTATCGATGATTTGTATCTGTAGATTCCCAACTCAAATGGAAAACTGAAGGCAGACTTCTTTCGATTCCACAAGAAAGTGTGAACATCATATACTTGCCTCAAGAACTCCATGAAAACTAATTCATCTGAAGGATATCTTGGCAACATGAGCAAAGCTTTGGAGAAGTCGTACACTCTAATGTAGGGGAAGGTAGGAAACTGGATGAACCAATCTACCCACTTCACCATTGCTGCCCTAGTAGTTAATGAAATTCGCACATGCAACTCGTTGTCTAGGTCTCTCACTATATGCATCGGGAAAGCCTCATTTACCCTTTTGTAGTGATGTGTTGACTCTGTGAACTCCAGTTGAGGGTAATGATTATACACATGTTGCACATCCAGAGTTCCCACGGTGTTCAATCCTCTAAATTTTCCTTGAAAGACCACTAGGTAGACTAGATATGAGATCATGTGGAACTTGTGGATTTTGAAGTATTTAGTTATCTGGTGATGAAGACTATCATTGATCAATGTTGGCCAATCATAGAATTCTATTTTCTTCATGATATGAGATATGACATAGAACATGCAAGGCTGAAATTTTGTAGCATCTACTTGACTAGTGATTTGGTTGAGTAGAGTAATCATTATTGCAATCTCATCCTTGAATTCTCCATGCCTTACGTTCCTTGGCAAAGTTTTGTGTTTTTCTTTCATCCATTTTTGTGTAGATTTCTTGCGATATTTCTCCTTGTGCATCTGCCATACCTTCTCACATTCTTCAAAGGAGATGGCAATACTTCCTAACCAAGGTTGTATTTAAAATCATTTTTCCAATCATATCTAGCTTTAGGCTGCAAATCACTCTTCCATCTACTGTTTGAATCTCCCATGTAGCTGGATTGTAATGCTTGATACAAGCAATTGTGAACTCTAGACTTTGCACTAAAACAAGAATTGATGCTGCTGCAAGTAACCCAGAATGACCAAGGTGCCTGATTGCAACATTGCCTGCGTCTTCCAATGCACACAAATTGAACACTGGTTTGACATGATGCAAGTCAGTTTCAGCTATTTTGATGAAATCATGGTACAACACTGATTTGGTCTTGAATTCGATGGGAGTGTACTCCATACTAAAATTCTTGAATATTGACTGTAAATTTGACTATGTTTGGACAAGTTTTGCACAAACCCTAAATTTAGGTTGCTGATTTTTCTTCTTCAAATAGGCAGAATTTTTGAAAAAATCTGAGATATGGGTTTTGTAGAGAATTTCGTTGCAAGAAGACCCATATCGGTCTCTTTTGAAAATTTTGATGGCTGGTTGAAAAAACTTCAAACCCTAATTTCTAATTTTTTTGACAAAATAAAGTTAAGAGTTGGGTTTTGTGCAGAATCACGTTTTAAGAGGACCCAATTGATAAGCTATAGAATATACTGAAGATTTCTTGGACATGCAAGCAAAAATCTGATGATTATTCTAGATTGATGTGGGTCTCTTTCTTAAGGGAAAAATCTGAAGCTCTAGAAAAATTCAAGATTTTTAAGGTTATGGTTGAGACAGAGACAGGTCTAAAGATTAAATGTTTGAGATCAGATAGAGGTGATGAATTCATTTCGGGTGAGTTTAATTCTTTTTATGAAGAGCATGGGATAAAGAGACAATTATCTGCCCCGCGGACCCCTCAACAAAATGGAGTTGTGGAAAGGAAGAACAAAACAATTCAAAATGCTGCTAGGACTATGATGGTGGAAGGAAATGTTCCGCATATCTATTGGAGAGAAGCTGTGAGGACTGATGTTTACACTCTCAACCGGGTACATGTCAAGGGTGATACCGGTAAGACTCCTTATGAGCTATGGCTTGGTCATAAGCCTACTGTTAGATACTTCAAAATCTTTGGGAGTAAATGTTATATCAAAAGAGATGAAGATATAGGAAAGTTTGATGCTAGAAATGATGAAGGAATCTTTCTTGGTTATTCTACTAAAAGCAAAGCCTATCGGTGCTACAATAAGAGATTGAGGAAAGTAGTTGAAAGTGCTAATGTGAAGGTTGATGAAGACACAATTAGACCATCCAAAACCTGTGGATATGATTCAGATTGTTAGAATGATAGTTCAGATAAAGGAAAGAAAGTTCAAACTCAAAATCACGTTCAGATCATTCCGGTGAATCAACAAAATCAAGAGGAAGGAACTAGTGAAAGTGAAGAAGTGAGATCACAAGAGCCTGAAGTTCAAGAACATCCTAAGACTCCAAGGTATGTAAGACTAAATCATTCAGAAGATTAGATTATAGGTGATAAGAACAAAGGTGTTCAAACTAGGAGAAGAATTGCAGAAGAATATTGTTTGATATCAAAGACTGAGCATAATAATGTCAATGGAGCATGCAAAGATGAACATTGGGTGGAAGCGATGAAAGAAGAACTACTACAAATTGAGAAGAATGATACATGGATGCTTGTTCCTAGACCTAAGGAAAAAAATGTAATTGGAACTAAATGGGTCTTTTGGAACAAATTGAATGAGCAAGGTGAAGTTAGAAACAAAGAAAGACTGGTGTGTAAAGGATATTCTTAGATGGAAGGAATTGAATTTGAAGAAACTTTTTCCTCTGTTGCTAGGATTGAAGCTGTGAGACTATTTCTTGCTTATGCTGCTTACAAAAACTTCAAGGTTTATCAGATGGATGTCAAGTCAGCATTTCTAAATGGTGAACTGGAAGAAGTGTATATTGAGCAACCTGATGGATTTCAATTGACTGATCATGGAGATATGGTTTTTCAGTTGAAGAAAACATTGTATGGACTTAAGCAAGCCTCAAGAGCATGGTATGCCAAATTGGACAAGTATTTGTTGAATCTTGGATTTAATAAAGGTACGACTGATAGTAATTTGTATTTCAAGATTGATCATGATAAAGAGTTGATTGTTGAAGTCCTTGTTGATGATATCATTTTTGGAGGAGATGATAGTTTGTGCATGAAGTTTGCTAATGAAATGAAAAATGAGTTTGAGATGTCTATGATTGGAGAAATTAATTTTTTTTGGGGATTGCAAATTACTCAACTAGATAGAGGGATCTTTATATCTCAGTCCAAGTATGTGAAAGAATTGCTAAAGAAGTTTGGTATGGAAGATTCAAAGCGAGTTGGTACACCTCTGGTGACCGGATGTAAGTTGACACAAGATGACAATTCTCCTAAAACAAATCAGACTAGATACAGATCCATGATTGGTGGTTTGCTAGATATTTGACTCAAACTAGACCTAATATCATGAATGCCATATGCATTGTTGCAAAATTTCAAGTTGATCCGAAGGAATCTCATGTGACAACCGTGAAGAGGATTTTCAGATACTTGAAGGGGACAGTTGATTTTGGCCTATGGTATCCTAAAGAAGATGATCTTACTTTGAGTGCTTTTACTGATGTTTATTGGGCAGGAGATGTGGATGAAAGAAAGAGTACTAGTGGTGGTGCATTTTTGTTGGGAAAGAAACTAATTTCATGGTTTTAAGTAAGAAGCAAAATGCCATTTCTTTATCTACTGCAGAGGCAGAATACATTGTTGCTGCTAACAATTGTACTCAAGTATTGTGGATGAAGTAGATGTTGAAGGATATCAGAGTTGTGTATGATGAACCTATAGCTATATTATGTGATAATTCAAGTGTGATTAACATTTCTAAGAATCCGGTGCTGCATTCAAAAACCAAGAATATATCTATCAAGTTTCACTTTTTGAGAGAGAAGGTGAGTGAAAGGAAGTCAGATTGGAGTATGTGCCCACTAAGGAACAAATTGCATATATATTTACTAAGACTTTTCCTAAGGATAATTTTGAGTATCTTAGAGGGAAGTTAGGGGTGATTACCCCTCCTAATTAGAATTAAGGTGCATTGAATTGCATTAGTCTGTGTATTTCATAGTCATATCTTGTGATCCAGATTGATGTTTTGGTGGCTGCTACTCAGGGGGAGTAGTGAGATGTTCAGATATGTGGTTCAGAGCTTGTGTGGAGAAAGATAATGTGTATCTTTGTCATTGATGTCAAAGGGGGAGAAGAGTCATGTGAAAAATTGTGAGAAGAGTTAAGGAGAAAAGAGTCAAAATCTAAGGGGGAGAAAGTTCTAAGAGGAAGTTGCGTTGATGGTGTTTTTTTTTTTTTTCACATCATGTGTTGCCATCAATGCCAAAGGGGGAGATTGTTGGATGTTACTTATATGTGGTTGTCATTGATGTCAACACTATTGGCATTAATGTCTTTAAGGCTATATATGTCAAGGATATTGAGAAAATTGTAATAACATAAGTTGTTAGTTGTTGGTGATGTAGTGAAGTTCAGTATAATGGCTAGCTCAGTATATTGATGATAAGAGGTTTTGGATTAAAGGGTTTGTTTTCAAGTATATCTAGTTTATCCACATGAATTTTCAGAGGTTCGCATGAAGATTTGATCGAGTTATGAGTATCTATGTTTTGTCAGTTGTTTAGTTGTTCTAGTTGGTGTTCCTGAAAGAAGGTGATGTGATTCTAGTAATCTGAGTTGTTGTGAATGCTTATGTGGTGATTCATGATGCTTGTGGATGTTTCTATATCGTGCTCTATCTGTGTTGTACGTTAGCATTGATCGTTGTGCTCGCAATTGGAGATTTTCTTTTGTGAGTTCATGTTTTTCATGTTCCTGGCCGACAGGGTGATTGTAGCATGTTGTGGACCTTTGAGGCATAATTTTTGAAGATGTTTCATGTTCGAGGATGTTGTTTTGGGTCCTCACTATGTTGTGGAAGACATTGGTTGATTCACATTGATAATTATTTATTGATTTGGGTTGACAGTTTGCACACATTTTATATCTTGTTGAAGCCGACATGTAGATGATGTTATTCTTGGTTGCAGATATATATGATTGATTGTTTATACCATTTGAGGCAAGTGGTGTGTGAAGTGTTCGAGTGCTATGTGCGAATAATGTTCTAATCTTTCGAGAGTAGAAGTAAAGTGTGAAGAAGAGTGATCAGATGTTTATGCGCTTAACTGGAACTGTAATTAGTCATTAGTAGATGTTATTTTCTCAGTTCAAATTTCGGATGTAATCCAAATGTTTCTGTAAGACAATGAGTCTTCCTTTGGCCAGTAAGCCTTTTTGTATTTGAGCTGTGAGCTCTAGGCAGTGTGCCTAAATGCATGTGCATTCCCCATTTACAATACTTTTAACATGGTATAATCTTGTGGACTAACCTCCATCGTGGTTTTTCCCCTAACAGGGTTTCCACGTAAAAAACTTGGTGTTATGTGTGTTTCTAATGTGGAGATTGTTTATGCTTTCATGTTTAATTATCAGATCTGAGAATAAGTTTAATAAGTATAGTTTTTATGACAACTGATTCACCCTCCCCCTCTCAGTTGTTTGTTGTTGTGTTGCCAACAAAATCAAGTTCTTAAATTTTTTTTTTTTCAAAATTGTCCAAAATCAAGAATTGAGCTGACCTAGATTGCTGAAATTTGAAAAAGATAGCCTCCTAAAAATTGATGCCCCAGATGAAAAAAGCATAAAAAAAGGAGCCTCTTTGTGAGCTGATCTGAAAATTATGAAGAACTCTGAAAAATTAGCAAACTTTAGCCTTCAAATTCTAAAAATTCTTCAAGTTTTACTCTTCAAATTCTGAAAATTGGAAAAATTCTTGGTTTCTCCTCTCTTGCCTTGATCACCTGCAAAAAATTATGAAGAAGGAATGCACAAGGTTTCCTTAAATAAATTTTTAGGTTGAAAGTTGCTTTCACTCCTAAATTTAGCGTTGTGAAACCCTAACTTAGGTGCATCGAACTTGGGCACTTTTTCCTCTTCTCTTGAAAATTTGAAAATTTGAAAAATTTGTCTAGGGCATGAGAGCTTCGACACCACCCTTGGAGGACTTAGCCATTTTTTGAATTTTCCTAAATTTAGCTTCAGTTGGACTTTGATTTCTAGCCTCCAGATTGATCCTATGGATTGGCTGAATGATTCATCGCAGAGCTTGGTCGAATTTAGCGAGATTTCTTTGGAGGCAAGTTTGGCTGCAAACTTCATTTTGACCTCCAAATTCATGGGTGCCTCTGACTACCAGGAGTTCCTTTACTGGCAAGAGAGCCATTTTTTATGATTTTCAAATTTTATACTTGCTTTCAAACCTCCCGATGATCTTGCAATTCCAAGAGTTAGATTGACCCGATTGACTAGTTCACTGTTCCGCTACATAGCTTGTCTAAATTTGAGAAGATCTTTTTGGAGATGCCAAATCCTAATTACTGAATCTAATGCTTCAAATGTTTGGGTGCCCCTGGCTACCTGGGACGCCCATGACTTCCAGAGATAGAAATATCACTGCTTATTGATCTTCTAATGGATTCTTGTTTCTGGATGATCCAAAGCTTTGATGGGCTAATGGGTTGACTTGTCAGATAGCTTGAAGGATTCTGAGGGGGGTATCCTGGGAGCTGCATCTCCTAAAAAATGCTTTTAGGGCATTGAAAGCTTGGGTGCCTATCTCCTCCTGGGGCGCCCATGTTTTCAGACAAAAAAATTATTGTGATCTTCATTTTGCTTTTGACTTCATCCCTCCACTTTGTCTTCGATATCTGTTGACTGCCAACTCCGATGGACTTGCTGATGATTGCGTTAGAGAGATGCTTCAAAACTGAAGAAGACATGCTGGAGGCTACAACTGCAAATTTGATGTTCTAGACCTTCAAATCCTTGGGCACCTATTTCCCTCTGGGGTGCCTAGAATTCCAGACAACCATTTTTGGCTCTTTTTCAACCTTCATTCTTCAAATATCATGTTATGTCCTTCATTTGGTTTGAAATTTCCAATAGCTGACAAGTTTGATGAATTTGTTGAGATATCCGCTGCGGAGCTGAGAAGATTCTGAGCAACATTGTCTAGGATGAGCAACCCTAATTTTATCATCTGAGGCCTTGAAAAATAGGGCGCCTTTCTCCTCTTGGGGCGCCCATGCTTGGCAGTGTTAGTTTTTATTTTGCAATTTTCAACTTTTTCCCTCATTCCACATGCTTGCCATTGCTTTGACTATTGGAGATGAATTTTTTCTAAGGAATAAAATTCTAGGTGCCTTTACTGGGTAAGGGCGCCTGAACTTCCCAGAGTTAGCCAAAGTCTTGCAATTTTCATGATTCTTCAACTTCCATTCTCTGTTCTTCATCCCTCGATCATCTGTTGCAGTTTCTTGATCTGAGCAGTGCTTGAGACTCTGAATTTGACACCTGGAAGTTGAGTGACCTCCATTAATGACCTCAGAGCTCCTGAAAAGCTTTTGAAAAAGCAGAATATTCCCACTAGGGAAAAATTGATCTTTTTGTGATTCTGACTGGACCCGCCTGATGAGAAAGTACTTTTGACCAATCAAAATCAGTTTGAACCCTAACAATCCAACTTTCTATTTTTAGAAAATTTTGCTAGCATCAATTTCGAAAGAAACCCAAAAAAACCCAGGAAAATGTTCTAGTTTTAGAAAGTTTCTAAAAATAGAACTTTTCCTAAAATTTAGGGCCAAAAAAATGAGATCTAGGTTTTTTAGACTTGGTCGCTCTGAGCAGACCCAGATCATCATATTTTTGAAATTTTGAGTTTTTGCCCCTCATGCAAGACATGCAGACCCCAATTTTGACATTTTTTGACAATTTTGACAAGATTTTTGACCATTTCTTCAAAATGCCTAAGTGTATCAAATTTTTTAATTTGGGTTACAACACTTATATGTATACTCTAGTTTGTCATCACATTAAATCCTTATTTTTATTCAAACTCTCTTCTCTTTGGAGTTTTTTAGAGTCTGTAAGATAGGGGGACCAACCACACCAAAGCTCCAAGTCACGGAAAGCTGAGAGCGGAGGGCTACCCTCACTTACCTCAAAATTGGGTAAGAGTTCTTAGGTCAAGGATAGATAATGAAGAGAATTCTCAAGTGCTTTTGTCACTCTCCTGATCTAAATGCTTGGATGGGGCTAAATGGGTCAGTTTTTGGAATCAGAACTATACCTCAGATAACTCTCTTCCCAAGGAAAACAATGTGGGTTAGGGACGACAACGCGACGCGCTGGTATCTCTTTGGGGTGCTGGCGTCCATACAAACAGAAAGTGTAAAAGTACAGTATGAAGTGCCAAAAAACCTATTGACACTCTAGCTAATGTAGTTTAACGAATTAAACGGAATAACAAAGTACAAGAAATGGCTATAAAGATGATAAAGGAGATGATAAAAATGAAGGTGACAAAGATCAACTCACTAGGAGTCCAGTTCGCTAGCAAGCTCCACACGTACATGTACCTACACAACCAAGAGAGGAAAAATGTTGGGGCTATATAGAGATTTTCCTTAGTCAAACCCCCGCTTTGGTGTTTCCACCTCCATGGACAGCCAGGAAAACCACGAGATAAAAAATGTGATAAATGAAATAGTAAGAAAGAGTACCGAACAATCACAACATTATGCTATGTAAATCAAGAAACAATATCACCTTCTCAATCGAGGTGCCCTCAAGCACGTAGAGGAGGATACAAGCTTGGTAAGGTATACATTGCCGTAACAACGAAGAAGCAGTCCCTCGGGACACCAAGTCACAATTCCAATGGTGGAAAAAGATGCAGCAAGGTGTGAAGAAGATGTGTTGAATTGCTCAAGAAGTGCTCAAAAGTTCAAGCTGGTGTGTAGAATTGTCCAAGAGATTGTAGAAGATGGAATGTATTTCCAGGAAGATGAAGTGAAAGTGAAAACAAGCCATTTGAAGATGGAAAGGGAGGGAAAGAGCTGTTTTTAGGCCAGTTGGTCGACACAAAGGCGTTAAGCTTCATCCCCAATGGGGAATGTAATGTTCCTACAGATTTCAGAGGCAAGAATTTGTTAGGGACGACAATGCGCCACGTAGATGTCTGCGCACCGTGCGTGCATCCTCGACAAAAAATTCCCCACCGACACAAAGGACAAATGCCAAGTGGATGCATTGTAGATGGGTGATGTGGAATTATTTAGTCAGGTTTGATTTTCTAAGGTGGAGGGATGTAAAAGGGGAATTTACAAGAGGGATTCAAATTTGCTCCTATATAGAGTCTAATGCAATTATCTTAACATTATCTGAGCCATACTAACAAAAGAAATCCCACAAGTCATTTTTTCAAAAGATACCAAATTAATATCTTATAAAATAAAGTTTATGACATCGAACAAGGGTGCCTTTTACTTTCCTAAGAAAAACTAAATGATTATTATTATATAAAATATTGAAGGTTCTACCTTAGAAACAATGGATTTGAAGTTAGTATGAACTCAAAACTCCTACTCCATTTTATACCAAAAAAACATTTATCTAAACAATTTAGATGGCACTAATTAATCAATAGATCACACTTGTATTTCAATTAACAAATATTTGTTACCAGGGCTTATTAAGCATCATTAGTAAAAGCTAAAATGTTTTAAAAATTGACTTTGCATCTAAGTATGAATTGGAAAATTATATCATGTTAAGTTGTATCTTTTAATGAGAACAAATTTCCATAATCCATGAAGATTGTTGCTACAAGTTTCTGGATTAGATTGTGTCAAAATTTTCTACATCAAAATTTTAGATCACACTCATGCTCTCTTGTCATCCTGATGATGGATCACAAAGTGTGATTCAAAATGTTGATGCAATTTTTTTTGACACAATCTAATCCAAAAACTTGTAGCAACAAGTTGTATCTTATATATTGTAATAGGATGTTTAGAAGATTTTGGTGATAAATAAGAATTATGAAGTCATTAAAAATAATATTTTTAATTCTGTTAAAGATTAAAAGTTGAGAAAGTTATGAAAGAGTTTATTATGTTGCATTTCTTGTTGGGTATGGTTGGATTGGGTTCAATGTCAAGATAATTTTGACAAAATAGGTTCTCCCTTTTGTAGTCTCAAAGCTAATTGGATTGAAAAGGTGCAAATTTATCTCTTCCTTCTAATTTGTAAAAGGAATTAGTTTGAATTCATGACATGAGGTTTGAAGAGGTTTCAAAATATGGGTAAACCACTTGGATGTTAGAGAATGTTCATGGTGGCATGAAGCATTTTAGAGCAAGCTCTTTGATAGAAGAGAAACCAAGGTATTCAAATAGTTTTTCTTGAAACTATTGTGGTAGTTGTGTAGTTATTGGGATGGTTTCATTATGTTGGAAAGTGATGGTTTCATTTGGAAATATAAAACAACTCATGGGGTTCCACCTTCTCAATTGTTTTGACTCACTTAAAGCTCTTTGACTACCTTTCTCTATTGCAACACTATAACAAGTCCTTGTGTGCCCTAAATATGTATTTTAGGGACATGTAATAGGGATTTAGAGTAGTGTAATTTTTTGAGCTCCAAAATTGATTGTGTAATATCTGATTTCTAGATATTTGATAATCCGATTCTTTTTGTGATGTTCCCGTTCCTCTAAAGCCAAAATGACTTTGGGGAAATAATTAATTAAATATTTAAATAAGTCTTTAATTTTCTCTTAAGACTTATTAAATATTTAATTAATTAATTATAATAATAAATGTTAAATTCTTAATAAAGCCTTAATAATAATTCAGTTTGGGAAACTAAAAGTTGGCAGATTATATTGATGCGAATAGGGAAGTCTGGGGATTACCATGGGAAATTGAATATTGTTTGGATTTTGATTTTGAGGAGCTTGAGAATGAAAAATCTCATAATTCGAGGGTCATGCTCGAACGTAACTCCTAGTGTGGCCATTTTGCATAATTTAATATTTGCTTCATTGTGGTGGATTGAATGCAGCGTGAACGGTTTCTCTAGTAGTCGAGTAGTTAATATGGCACATCATTGAATTGATTCTTCAAATCCGATAGAAGCATTGGCATCCTTATTTGTTGGTGTTCAAGGAAATGCTCTTATTAATTGTTAATGATCATATCAGTTGCAGGGTTATTTCCCATAGTGTTGGAGTTAACGGTGTCACATATCTACTACATGGAATAGTGTCAATGGGTTTGCGATGCGGGTAATTCTTCAGGGAAGTAAGCTAGGTCGTGATCACCATCAGTGTGGGAGCATTCAATGGTTTTCACATATTCACTAAAGATATAAACATCGTTGAATGGGTGTTTACTAATGGGAATGAATTCCAATGTATTACGAGAGTAAAAAGATACTCACAGAACATAACACACATACTAGAACACAATGCACAAAATAATCATACTGTCTTTATTGATAGAATGTATGCCAAATTACAACCATTTGTACTATAACAGTGTACCACACATACATAACAAAATAGTCTCCAGAATCATAACCATCACATTTCTTGGCTACATGACTCGAGTACATATAGTATGTAGGCGGTGGTTGAAAGATTGACCATTGCATCCATTCATTACAACTAATTATTTTGTCACGAACTTAATTCTCAAGACAACTAACATGACAAGTACATAACAAAATAAGTGCATGAAATATTAACATTAACTAAAGTCTTATTTACTTATGACTCACAGCCGACCAAGTACACTCTCGGTCATCTACATCATCCCCCCATAGAGTAGTAGTCTTCCAAACAACTGAAATCCAAAAACGGGTTACAAGAAAGGGAAAACTTCGCCATTTGTATTATCTTCTTGAGTTTGGCTGGTGCTTTCGTGAACTCCTTCTTGCTAGCCAAGTCTTTGTCTTTTTTGTTTAGCTGATTCTCCTTCTCCACTGCCATACATTTTGCATCCTCTAGCTATGTGTCCCTCTTCGCCAACTGCCTATCCCTCTCACTCAGGATTGCATCCTTCTTAGCCAACATCCAACCCTTCTTTGCCAATTTCCCCTCCAGAATGTCAACTCTCATCCACTCGACAACCATCACCTGAGTCAATTGAGCCAACACTTTGTTCCTCTTAGCTAATACTTGATCCTTCTCTGCCAACTCTTTCTTGGTAGTCTCAACCGACTTTGTAAACACCAAGATCCTCTTGGCCTTGTACCACTGAGGAATCATGTCCCATGTCCAACTATGATGGTGTTGTGTGTGACCGTGGGGCTAGGTGAATTGATTGTGATATTGGTGACTTTGTGCATGAGGCTAGTGGATCTGGCTGTACTATGGTGGTTGGCCGCATTGGGATTTGGTAATTCAATTGAATCTGATGGGGGTCTGGAGGAAATGCCCCTAGTGGGATCAAAGGGTGGTGCCCCTTGTGGGGGTTTGGGGGCAATACCCCTAGCAGGATTGAGGGGTAGGACCCCTCGTGGGGGTTTGGGGGAAGTGCCCCTAACAGGGTCAAGGGGTAGCGCACCCAACGGGGTTGAGGGACAGTGCCACTTGTGGGGTCCAAGGGCTGCACGGGGTCGAGGGGTAGAGCCCTCACCGCCAAGGCCAATTTAAGACTTCTGACCCCACACTAAATTACACCGAGCACCTCATTTTCATGATTTTTTAAGAGGCAAAAAGCAATGCCAACAAAGCCGAAAAATACAAATTTTGCAGTGTTCTTATTCCTCTTATCTACACCATTTGCTTCCACACCTTGTACTGTTTTTTGTGATTTTATTTTTGCAATCCTTGTGCTTTTATATCTTTTCTCTCTAAGTCATGCCTCCATGCTTTTACCAAGACATTTCCCTTGTACAAATTTGGTTTTGAATTTATTTAATCATGCTATCTCCTTTCAGTTCATATGGTTTGCAACTTGATGACTCGTACAACCTTTCTTTGCTCAACTTGTACGACTCTTATTCTCTGATTTTCCTGTATGCTCAGACCCTCTTGGTTTCGTAAGGTTTTTCCTTCCTCTCCTTTTGGCGATTTAATTCCTGCTTCTTCAGGCCGAATGCTCACTCTAGGACTTTTAATGACTCGTATGATCTTCAAGTGCATGAATTTTAAGTTATTTTCTCGTACGATTTTTGTTTGATCTCTTTGTACAGTCTTTAATCTTACCCGTCGTATGACCTTCAGATCAATAGTTCACATAGCTTTGCAATTTTTAATTTGTATGGCATTCCCATTCCCATCTCCTTGTACGGTCTTAAATACCTTCACTTTATTTCGTATGAATTTGCTAGTCTCACCCCGTATGAAATATCCTCCAATTCGTACAACTGTTTTTCCGGTATGATAGTGGTATCATGATATTGTATGACCTTCACTTTAATTTTTTTTATTGCTTTGTATGGTCAATTTCCTTTGTTGAGGTCGTACGGAAATCTTTTGGTAGCTTTGTTCGAGTTCTTCCTGACTCCTCCTTGTGTCCCTTCTCCTATTTGATTTATTATTTTTTAATGCCTTGCCTTCACTTGGTGGTTGTACGAACTTCTTTCCCACATGGGTTTTAATATTTTTTTTCCCACTATAAACTTTAACTTCTGCTTGTTATTTTTTAATACTTTTTTTCTCTTTATTTTTCCTTCATCTTTTATTTTTTCCAATTTTCCATTGTTTCCACTTTTCTCCTTTTTTCTATTGTCTTCTATTTTCATTTTTTTCATTTTTGACACTTCCTTATTTTTTTTTTCTTTTTACCATTTTTTTCTTCTTCTTCATAACATTTTATTTTCTATGTTTTCCTCCCATCACCTCGTACTTTGACTATTTTGTCATGTTCAAACTTGTGAATATCATCTACTTTTGCTACTCCATTGTACTCTTTGTACTTGGTTAGAAGTGACTGGATGACTGTACCCTTCTCCTCTTCTTGGATTTCTTTGGCTGAAAGTGTCTGGTTGGACGTGTCCTCTTCCTTCTGGATTTCTTTGGTCGTTGGAAATGTTCTCTTCTTCCTAGGTTTCTCCGACTATGAGTGTTTGGCTAGATGTGTCCTCTTCTTCCTAGATTTCTCTAATTTGAAGCAAGTTACACTCTCGATGGAAGACCTCGTAGTCTTCCATCTACCAATGTAACAACTTGTTCAACGAGCTTGTCTCATCCTTTGAGCAACTCTCGAGTTCAAGTATGCCATTGGCGTTCAGTTCCATAACTTCCTTTGTTGACATCCAACTCACCTTCATCCAATTTTGATTTGGAGGAAGCCAATTCTTTGCTCACAACTTGGTTCTTCAAGTCAATGATGTACTTTCGCTTGTTGCTCTCGGACGAGAGTGTGTTCCTCTTCCAACTATGGTTCACCTTAGCAGAAATCAACCATCCTCATCCCAACAATGCATCCTACGTCTTCTTCTATAGTGGGATGACGATGAAGTTCAATAGGAACTGTTGCATGCTGATTGGGACTTTCTCTACCATTAGTGTACCGAGAGGTTTGATGCCATGTTGGTTCGCACCTACCAAGTGGAATGTCAAGGGAAAAAGGGTTGGCTTCCCCAAACACTTCCATGTTTCTTTTGGAGATATGTTCACTCCCGAGCCTCCATCAATGATGGTGTTGGAGAGTTTCCTCCCCATGATTTCCATTTGTATGACGGTCGGTTTCCTCTTGATGTTCACTACAAGTAGCATTGGGTTCATGGCCTCTCCTGCCAGACGTTCCATAGTCTTGGTTGGACCCTTCTGAAGGTTTTCTTCCACAACATTCGTGAGTGCTAC
Source organism: Sequoia sempervirens (assembly GCA_007258455.2). Taxonomy (NCBI): domain Eukaryota; kingdom Viridiplantae; phylum Streptophyta; class Pinopsida; order Cupressales; family Cupressaceae; genus Sequoia; species Sequoia sempervirens. Next base: position 37,618 of record VDFB02319487.1, read on the forward strand.
TCTTAGTTGGGGCATCGTCTGTAGAATGTCTGTTACCTTGATTGGTATTGCTATGTGAAGCACCTGTTGTATGATGTTTTTCTCAGACTCTAACTACAACAGTGTACTAGCTGCCTTGGTGGTTCTTTGTTCCTTCGCCATTGCCTCTTCCACTTCCTCTGTGGCCTCTCAGAGTCTTTCTTTCTCCATACAAGGGTCTAGATAATTGGATTTCTTCATCTGCACCCTTGTGATTGCCAAGACCTCCTCGTTGGCTAACTCCAACATGTTTATGCCTTTTTTCTTTGGGAATTCGGTGTTTTCGTGATAGCCAAGACCACACCATTTGCACAACCTTCCCCCCGCACCTTGATCGTTCTAACATTCCTTGGAAAAGTGACCCCATTCATTGCACTTTTGGAACTATATCATGGGTCTTCCTTTGTTGATGTATTGTATTTTGCTTCTCGGGCTTCTGCTATTTCGGTAACCTTTAGGGGATGCATTGCTATTGTGAGGCTTCGATGGTGTGGTCAGAGGGGTTGACTGTTCCCCCAAAAAATACTTGCAAACTCCTTATTTTTAGATTGTACGAGCACTCCTTGATGGAGTGTCCCATAACTTGGCAGATGCCACAAAACATTTTCTTTAGGTAGTTCACCTTCGTGTGACATTTTTTGCATTCGGTACACCATAATTTGTTCACCTCCTTCGAACCTTCCTTGTCGGCTTGTTCCTTCATCATCCTCATCATGTCTCGATAGAGGGCTTGTACAATTTTTGACTAGTCTCCACTACTCTCCTCTAAACTTCCATTGTCATTAGTTTAATTTTTCCCCCAAGAGGATGTCTTGTTCTCACTCTCGATATCCATCACATGGTTATATGCTTTAGTGTATGAGGATGGAGGTACCACCTTCATTTTCTTTCGGAGAGAGGGAAGTAGTCCTTCATTGAACCACAACTTCTTCAGGCCATTTGTTGGTTGTGTCTCCAACTTTCCTAGCAACTCCTTGAGTCTACGATTGTAGGCTCACACGTTCTCATGCTTCCCTTGCTTTGTGTTGTAAATTTCTGCTACAATTTTGTTGTCATCTCTGAGGAGCTAAATTCCTCCTCAAACGCCCTCTTTAGTGTTCACCATGATGCTTGGTGGGTTGCATCTAGTTCACTATACCAATCAATGGCTACACCCCTCAGCATTGCTGGGAACACTCTCAACCAATAGTCCATATCATCTTTCCCATTGGCTATCCAAATCCTCTCGCATGTCTTGCAGCACCGTAGTAGATCCTATGTCCCGTTCCTCGTGAACTTTGGCAGCTTCTACGTCTCGGCTGATGGAGTCACCATACTTCTTCCCTGATCCCCTCCTTGTGTGTAGGACCTAATTGGAATGGTTCTCATGTGTTGTTTCAGTGTCTCTCTCACACTCTCAGCCACGTATGGGTCTTCCCCACATCCCCTCTCAGCGTCTCTACACCTTAAGTCTCCTGGGGTTCGTTTCAGTGCTCCCTTTTCCCTGGGGTCTTTGGCTCGAATCCTCCAATTCTCTACCCTTTGTCATCGTCTGATATGGACAACTCCCGAATGTGTCAAATATTGTTCTCAAGCTCTTTAGTTAGTTCATTTTCATTTTCATTAATTCTATATCTATCTCTGCTTGCTACACACAGTGTCCTAAAAGTTCCTTATCAGTTTCTCCACCAGGGTTCTAGTGTACTTTGGTGATATCTTGGTTTATTTCATTCAGATCTTCCTTTATTCCTTCAGTAATTTGTTTTAATAGATCCTTTGTCGGTTCTCTTGCTCTTTGAGTCTTAATGATCTCTGTACTTGTTCCTTGGGAGTTTCTTGCCCGCTTGGTACTTGGTTTTTGTCTTTATTGAGACGTATTGTCATTAATTGCCAATTATATGGGCGTTAGTTGCCAGGTGTACGCCTTCAGCTTATGTCGCATTCCTCTTCCTCCCAGATGACTGACTGAGGGATCTCTCGCGTGAGAGCCTCCCTCCATGCGTGATCCCTCAACAATATATCCCATAGGTTGACAAGGTCCTGTGTCTAGTTGTCTCCTCATTCCTCGTTTGTTTGTACGGGCTCCTTCGTCGGCCGACCCATCACGATGCCATTCTATTGTCGGGCGATTTCCTTGAGTTTGCTTAGGAAATGATACCAAATGTTTACTCACGGGAATGAATTCGAATGCACTATGAGAGTAAACAAAATTAACTCATAGTACATAACACATGTATGAGAACACAATGAACAAAATAATCATACTGTCATTATTGATAGAATGTATGCCAATACAACTATTTGTACTATAATAGTGTAGTACACGTACATAACAAAATAGTCTTCAAAATCATAACATTCATGAACATAATCGGCATAATCATAAGCATCGTGTTTCCTAGCTACATGACTCAAATACATATAGTACGCAAATGGTGGTTGAAAGATCGACCATCGCGTCCCTTCATTACAACTAATTGTTTTGTAACAAACTTAATTCCTAAGACAACTAACAAACATGACAAGTACGTAACACAAGTGCATGAAATATTAACATTAACTAAAATTTTATTTACTTATGACTCAGGACTGACCAAGTACACTCTCGACTGACTACAACGGGATCTTCATTGTTCGGGAGCATGCTTGCAAATAGTGTTATTGGTATTATTTCTTCGATCCGATTACTTTGCATACCCGAGTTCCATTATCGGGCATAGTAGTCTGATGTGAATGATACAGGTTTTCTCGGTTGTCGACTTGTATGTTATCTGACAGGAACGAGTCTATCATGGGTGGTCGTCTCTATGTTCCTAATGTTATCTCTTTGGTTGGCACTGTTACCTATCATCATCGGCTGATTGATTCACACATAATCACGGTGCTAGTCACTCGTCATCATTAAAGGAGGATTGTTTTAGTATCGGGTTATTTATCATTATTGGGACATATCCGCCATACTACCGCAAATGGGGATCATCGAGGCATAATCAAGAAGTGGAGTCGGGCTGGTATAATGGTTGTGGGACCTTGGCATCGCGTCTCTTTAATTCCTATTGTTGGTCGAAGGCTTTTGGGAGGGCTCGTATTTATTATGGGCGCATTCCTTGTTGAATGTATTGTTTATATTTCTACTATTTGAGAGTGGTTGGCGTACAATATTTCTTATGTGGATGATTGATAGAATTGACGGGAAAAGGATTGGATTATTTATGGTGACTCCATCTATCATCTCCTGCTGGCACTGATCAATTCCTTTCAAATGTTAAAGCGAAGAGATTATATGGCCGCATGGTTCTGCTGCACAGGCATATCATTGATAGCTACAGACTCAATGCTGGAGGGAGTTTAATAACATTATTGGCAATTATATTCTTAATGTTATACCAATTTTTGGATTAGATTGTGTGAGAGTTTTTTTCAACATTTTGGATCACACTCTGTGATCCATCATCAGAATGAAAGAACTCAAGGAGAAAAGTGGTTAGTTGCAGGCCAAGAACAATCTAAATAGAAAAACAGGAAGGGAAGGAGGAAGGGAAGACTACACAAGGACCAATGAGAACAAGACAAAAAAGATTTAAAAATTAAAGATAAATTGAAGAGTTAAAAAAGAAGACAAAGAAGCAAAAAATTAATGAAACCAACTATAAGGAAAAAAGAAAGAAATAGAGATAGCAAACAAAACAAGGAAAGGGCTAGATAAAAAGGTCAACCAACTTAAGATAAATATAAATCTATTAACGACTTACTACTTTAAAATTATTTTAAAAATTAATTTTTAAATCTTCTTTGTCTTGTCCTCGTTGGTTCTTGTATAGCTTTCCATTCTTCCTTCCCCTCCTGTTTTTCTATTTAGGTTGTTCTTAGTTTGCAACTAACCACTTTTCCCCTTGAGCTCTTTCTTCTTAATGATGGATCACAGAATGTGATCAGAAACGTTGATGTAAAAATCTCTCATGCAATCTAATCCAGAAATTGATGTAACATTAAATGATATGGATTGTGGAAACTTGATATCATTGACTATATTCTTGTCTGAAAGGAGTATAATATCATTTCCTGCAACTGTAGTCTTGACGTAGATGTAACGGTTTCCAATGCTTAATATCAAGGTGATACATGAAATAAGTGTAAACCAAACTATTAAAGCAGTCTGCAACATTGGAACATTTAAGGAGTAAGGTTAATCACCTACAACAAGGCAGGGGCCATTACACTTTTGTTATCAAATTACCATTAAATATTGAATAACAAAGAATACGAATGGCAAAAGGGAAATTTCTGATTTATTTATTTCTTTTGAAACCCTTCTATTTATTCTTCATAAAAAATCATTATAATCAGTGCTCGTAATGAATTGAGAATTTTAATGGAACCCTTCTATATTTTTTTTTTTGTTAAAGTAGAATGAATACTTGATCAATTTTCAAAATGATTATAATTTCAAAAACTAATTAGAATTTGATTTCTGAAGATTTATCAACTGTTATAGTTGTACAGCCTAGAGACTAATTTGTATGGCCTGATTTTTGAATGCTATGAATGATTTTTCAGTCTCAAAACCTCCTTAATTTCTGTACAGATTTCATTGTTGTAGAATGGATTTTACTATAGTAGTTTGGATTTATTGCAATGCAGGCACTGTAGCAATATGAATTTATTGTAGCAGTATGAATTTATTGTAGCATGGTTATTGTAGCAATAGAAAAATAGAAAATCATGAATTTGAGTACAATATTATTCTTTGATGGAATTATCATTAGGGAGATCATTTTTTCTTTTCATTTAATCCTTTGGAACGGGAAGCTTTTAGTCCATGAAAAAAGATGAGCAAATTCTTCAAGCTTTGCAAATAAGAGTTTTTATTTTGATAATGAATAGAATGCTCTTTTATTTATTTTTAACTATTATAGAGCTTTTCCATTTTGGGTTTACTTTTTCCTTAAAAGATAAATCTAATTTAATTAAATTCTTTTGTTAGATCATTAGTGACCTTTAATTAAAACACTTAATAATAATAGTAAGTTATCCTTTTTGATATTTTAGAATAAAGTACCAAGGATGGCTTTACTAAATTATCATTAAAATATTTCCCATTCAAATGCCTTTAACCTACAAGAAATTTGAAATAGGCTACAGTTTTATCCCATTAAATTAATTTGGAAATGGGGAAATGACAAATTATGCTAAGACAAGAGTAGGACAACGAGGTCATGAGAATGTGGTAAAGGTCCTAGTGATTGAATCAAAGTTAAATTCATGCTTTTATTGAGCCCAAGAGGCTTAGACTTGTAGTATGCCATTGGAATGTGGATTCAAGTGAGTTGGAGTTCATAATTTACAAGAGTTTTCTTCTATAAGCTGGTTTCTCTAGGGTACATGCATGTTCATTCTTGTGTCAATGTTTTCTCTCTCTACATGATGCACACATGCATGCATAGTTGGTTATAGAATAAAATATTTGTTAATTATTGATTATTAATTTTCAAATTTGTTTTAATTCATTGAATACATTTTGGCATGCCTGGTGAGAGCCCTTGGTTCTAGTCTAATCTTAATTTTGCAAGTTTGTTCGTTTGATTTTGGCAAGTTCTCTAAGTAGGGTTTGGTTGAATTTTTATGTCACCTACATTTAAGAGAACTTTGACACAAAACAAACCTTGTGATTATGTTGAAGAGGTTCGATGACCTATAAATCCATATAAAATTTGTCCAATTTGGACAAATATGTAGCACATGGGGCAATTTTTTTCTTTAGTGTGTAGTACAATTATTATTTTATTTTATTTTAATTTTCATTTAAAAAAAAGGGAAAAATACACATTTAAGGTTGTAAGGTCTACATAAGGGGGGCATTATACGATACAAACCACCTTGCGACAACCTTGTTGGCACCATACCCAATTAGTTTATATGATCAATTGATGACTTCCCAAAAACCAATGATTGTCTTTTTTTCACTCACCACCCAACACTCCCCATTGCTTTTCTCATCTCTCTACTTCAATTTGATTGATACCTAGGAAACACTCAACCCCCTTAACCATCCAACTACCACCCAATCACTATCAATGGGCTGCCAACTAGGCATCATCACCTTACCCCCATCTCCCTTGCACTTTCCAACAAAGGATGTTTTCAAATAGGCATAACTTGGTCATATGGACGTACCTTTTTTAGTAGTATTTTTTCAAATAGATAGAATTTTGTTCTTTTCATCATGGTTTAGTTGTTTTTTTTTCCGTAGGGATTATACATTTTCCAAAAATCATATTTCTTGTTAATTTTTGTACAATTGTAGTTTTTAGAGCTTCAAAGGTTTATAACTTTCACTAATAGACTTGGATTTGGTTATTTTTCCGAAAGTTTATATTTTGTCATGGTATAAATAGTGATATGATTTATTTATACTTTTTTTAACATTGAATTTTTAGGTACAATCATCGTCATCACATCATTAAGATTGGATTTAACACCTTTCTAACATTAGCTTTGTAGGTTGTATTTAGATATTTATTGTTGTTTATTGACCCATCTTACAAACCTCGTGTGTCAAAGACAATTATTCTAATTACTAACTTATTTCATGCAACCTAGCTTGTAAAAGATTTTAATTTGAAACTATCACATATTTGGTTTTGGGTTCTTAAAATTAACTTTCTTTGTTTTCTTTATTTGCTTGTTTAGATTAGACATGTGTTTTGGTATTTGGATTCATAAATTCTCCCCTGTTGCATATTTTAGAAAATATTAAGGATCAAAAGTGATCCAATTCACCCTTTTACCTTAGAAGGATACATATGCTCTTCTCTTGCTCATAGTTACAATATTGGGAATTATAAATATGTTCTTTTAAATTTTTAATGGGCTTGTATTGAGATTTCATCACCCAATAGGATGAATTGAACTCTTATGTTCTAGTGGGATATATAAATTTGAGGGAGAATCAAAAGACTCCCATTGAGAGACATCTATCATTTTAGCTAATCATGCAATAACTTTATACCTTGCAAAGTGAAGGTGGAGAGTGGGTTACTCATTAGCACCAAGCCATTAGACGTACCTCTCATTTCAAGGCCTTGGGTTTCACATACCTTTAAGTGTATTGATGAATCTCCTTAGTAAACCTTGTTCAAGTCTAGGGAGAGGATTTCAACCATGTGTGGGTGCAATGCACCAATAAGTGGTTATCCCTAAGAATTTATTAATTTTGTGCCCCTAGAAACGGGTTTCTAGGTTGTGTATGCTCTTCTATTGTACCTTTGAGAGCAATCATGAGTGGTTAAAAGTAGTTAGTGCTCCTCATGGGCCCTACATTCCATACCTAGACAAGGCATATTGGTGGGCCCACAATTGCATTCACGCCTACTTGAAAAATTTAGGTTGTTATTGTGTCTTCTTTGTCTTTGAAATATGCTAACCAAATTTTTCGAAGAATTAACACAAGATAACCAGCAATAGATGATTGGATTAGCGTTAGCCCCAAATTAAAAATCTGAACTTGAATGGAAGATACTGAACTTGAACTGAAGAAACTGAACTTGAATGGAAGAACTACTCAACGTCAAGAATGTGCACTCAAGATCCCACTGAGGGCGAGGTGCTAACATATGACGGAGTCTAAGAAATTGAAATTATAAACTATTAGGCGGATAACCAGCCATGAGAAACAATTCCACGCTACCACCAAACAGTGGGGGGAAAAGATTACAAATTAAAGCAATTCATCCGCTGCGGCGGGCATCCACAATGCTGTGGGGATTCACCACTTTGAAGTGGGTATAAGAGAGTTACAAAACAGTTTGTCCACACTGGCGGTAAACCATCCAGGGGTAATTTAATGATAGAACAGAAAAGTAATTGCAGAACTAAAGATTGGTTGGATTAGTAATGCTTAATCTCAACCTTACAAGGTAAACTCTGCAAATTACAAATTACATTGATAAGGAATGAACCTTAGATATTAGCATGAACTTTTACAATGATATAACTCTCAAAAACTGAAGTAAATGATCATAAACTGGAAGTTGCAACAATCTGATATAAAAATCAGAATTCTGGAAATTCAACCAGCAAACTGTGAAATCATAAAAATGCTCATAAGTTGATCAATTTACCTCCGAATGATGTGAAATCAGTTGCAGATGTTTTCTAGAAGAGGGGCGCCCAAGATGCAAATCAGAAACCATCCAGAAAGACTCCCATTTATTTAGCACGCATCCCAATGCCCATCAAAATGGTACGGCCTCCTCAAGAAATCGATTTTGCAAGATAAAAATAAACACTTGGAATTAAATTCCAATACTTTGTGGAAAGTGGCGCCTTGAGTCAATAGATGGATTGCCAAAATACCCAGAACATATAAAAATTCACTCCAAAAGATATGAACAAAAATCAGATTCAGCTATGTAAAAACCAGGAAACCAGAACTGTGAAAAAACTCCAAAATCTTCAATCTTTGATGCTCAATCTGCTAGTCTGAAGTTGAGAAGCAGCAATGTAACCAACTAGGTGTTATATTGCAAACACGAAATTGGATGAAAAGGCTAGGAGGTAGACATCCTCGAAGCAATATGTCAATTGTCATTTCGACAGCATAACTTTAGCATAATTTTCATAGATGAAATGCTGGAGCAAAAGCCTTCAATAAATAAGAGCTCACCAAAACTCTTCAATTGCCTGAGAAGCAGCTCAAAAGACACAAGAGACCTTTCCCATTCCCAAAGACCAATCAACTTCTCAAGTGGCGTCCCAAAAGCCTCCAAGAATTTCACTTTATTCAAATAATATAAAAGTGGCGTCCACTTTTGCTCAAGGAATAAAGTTCTTAATAAAATTAATAAAGCTCTTTATGAAGGCATACCCTTCATGGCCCCACTTTTAAAAACAACTTAAGTTATCTCCTTAGGCCAAGGGGGTGTCAACAGTGAATTAAAACATAATGCCTTTAATTAAATATTTTTCACCAAATAAAGCTCTCTGAAGACCAAGCCAATATAATAACAACTGCTCCAACTGAGAAGGACTAAGAATGGACAACTGCAACTGCCACAACTAGCATTTACTAAAAATAGTAAATAACATGAAATGCCACAAAACTCCAAGCCAAGAAACCCTAATTTCACCTCATTCCAGTCTACGGGTTCCGGAATAGACTGATGAATCAAAGAAGAGCGTATGGCCAAAATGGGGACATTACAGTCCGCCCTTCCCAAAATTGCTTGTCCTCAAGCAATGCCACAACACTCCAAACTGATCCCACCAAACATGTAGGATCCCGGGGTCCCAAGTCCATCTCGGAAAGGTTCCATCATGCTGATGCTGCTCTACTCTGATCACACAAATGAAATCACTGCACCAGAACTGCACAAACCATCCCTGCAACCTCAAGGAGATAACATGCCTAAAATTCAAACTGAAAAACATGGAAGGAATGGAATCAAAATGTAGTAGCATCTCCTGCCCAATAAACTCTGAGGAATTAACATCTGCGATGTTAATGTCAATCACCATCCTGAGAATAAAGAAGATTACTCTAAACAACTCAAATATATTCTCATCAACATCACTGCTCAAAGCGTCAAACCATATCACATCAACAAAGGTAACTCCATCATAGCTATTTGTAAAAGAATAAACAGCCCTTTGCATGTTCATAACAGCCGCATCATCAAAGCTCCTCAAGGATGTATAATGCCTCTTCTGAATAATTCTAATATATGCAAGAAAATTTATGAAAACTCCCACTAAAATCTCAAAAGTCTCAAATAGTTGAACCCAAACAAGCAAGGGTTCGCTGCCCCAAACACTAGTGCAAGAAATTGTATAGATTAAATCACTGGAAAGAAACTTAAACACTATCCAAATCTGGTCCAAATCACTATGGAGCATCATTTCCCACTTTTGAGGCCATAAACCATTACTGAAAAAAGATTGAGAAGAGGAAGAATGAATGTACCAGCTGCCTATGAAAACTGAAATGAACCTCTCAAAATCTGATTTTAAGAAAATCATCATGCAATGAACTGAACAGTTGCTGCAATACTGAAAATCAGCGTCCATAATAGAACAATTGACCAAGGCTGAAAACATCTTCTCAAGAGACTCCAAACCAACATTAAACCATCCTTTGTTCGAAATATCTCTCCAATTCACCAGTTGATGAGCAAAAAGAACCTTCAAATGATTGGCGAAGATGAGGACATCATCGGAGGATCTGAAAATTAAATTCTTATCTCTCCAAAGATTTCTCTTTCTAGTTGTAACAATCTCCATCAAGCCATATTGAGGATTCCAAACATGGATACTCGACTGAAAATGTTTTCCAATGCATCTGAAATAGTACACAACACTTCTCCAAGTACTAATCAAGGCAAAATGCAAACTCAAGAATTTAGAGTCTTCTTTGATAAACCCATGCAGCCCACTCATGAAAACATCAACATTAATGGAGCGCAAAACAAAAGTTGTTCTTAATTCCCATTCCCTCAAAGGACTAGGATGGGCCAAAACATCACTCAACTCAAGAGATAGATTGTTAAGAAAGTAAATAATTTGTTTAGGTTCAACTTTCTCCCAAACTTTATGAGTAATAAGTCTAGAATCTTCGCTTGTTGCTGTTGCAATGGAGTGACCAGCAGCTACCACCAAATCAAGAATGAAAGACTCAACATTAGAGTTCAAAGAAATCTGCAAACAAGAGTAGGAACAACTGCTGCAATATTGAAAATCCACATTCATCTTGACCAAATTGCTCGAACACAAGGGTGGAAACACCCACTCTAAGAGTTCCATTACAGCAAAGAACCATTCTTTGCTCAAAATTTCTCTCCAATCCATTTGTTGATAAACAAATGGAATCATCAAGTGGCTGATAAGAAAGGAGAAAACACCATTAATTTTGAAAGTTTGATCCTTATCCCTCCAATGAACCTTCCTACCATACCCCAAAAGATTTTTCACAACAAATTTCTGAGTACCAATCAACTCCAATTGCACACCCAGAAAATTATTGACTTCTTTGGTAAACCATTGAAGTCTATCCAAGAAAGCTTCAAAAACAAGGGAGCTTGAAACAAACATCGTCTTCAAATCCTTCTCCCAAGACAAGATAGTGTGAGCATTACTCAATCCAAAGGATAAACTGTTAGGCATGTAAACAATATGTCTTACCAAAACATGTTTTAACACCTTGGTGTCAAAGATGGGGAAGTCGTCATGAATCAACACTTCCCATATGGAGACTGAATTCTCTAAACCTCTTATGCATTCACTTACAAACAAGCTTGGAGGATTATCAATCACAGAATATATCTCGTCCCTACATTCTCTGAGAAGTTTGAAATCAACTAGCTGGTCTCCTACCTCCATTACACCCAACTGAACATTTGCTAACATGCACTTTGTTGATTTAAGCTCATGGCTGCAAGCTATCCCTTCTTGAGGCAAGTTCTCTTCCCAACTCAAGAGTTCACACTCTTGATTTACCTTCCAATTACCATCATCTTCATGAATCTCTTTAAAATTAAGCAAGGTTTCATCATTATGGAGTTCATTAATGCCTTCAACTATTTGCTTGATCTCCATAATCCTTGTATCAGCTTCTTGTCCTTCAAGTGTGGCTGCAATAGGAATTTGATTTTCTCCCTTGCATAAAGAGTGATGAGCTAAGGAAAGATCAAGGTAAAGACGATCAACTTCTTTCTCCTTCTCTTGGTAGGCATCATAGGTCTCTTCTGCAAACTTAATGGCATTATCCCTATCTGACAATAAATGCAAATAATCTATCTTTAATGATTCCAATGCTTCTTTGGTAGTTTGCAACTTGGAAAGAGTGACTCCTTTAACTCCATTTTGTCTCTCTTCAAACTGTGACTTCCAGTAGAGTTCTTCAACAAAATTGTGTGTGCTATCAAATCTTGATAATGCTTTAACAATTTTCTCTTCTGAAACCATTAAGTTATCCTTCAAAACTTGCAGCTCTTTAGGCCCATGATCAAAATCAGCAAAGAAGCTTTGCTCATCAAACATCAACTTTTCTGATTTATTTTCTTTGACTTGATTCTCAAAATCAGCTTCCTTCCTAACAGCAATATTTTCAAACAATGAATCATTATTGATTGATTCTCTTAAAGTCTTGGTAGCAACATACTCTGCTTTAGTGGCTACTACTACCTCAAAGGAATCTTTATGGAGCTTTGCCAAACAAGCTTCTTCATCAAAGACAATGTCTTCTCCAATGACTTCATAGCTTGAAATACAAAATGAATTTTGAACTTTATCAGGATCAAAGGGAAATTTATCCCACTCAAGTTCTTTAGCATACCTTGGTGCCATCTCACCAGGATCCCAAATGCAAAAGGGTTGATTGGAATGATCAACAGGAACAAGATCTTCATGCTCCTCTTGGATTGTTGACTCATTGAATGAGTCATTCCTCATTCCATTCAAACTGAAATCTTCATCGGTAACTTCCTCCAAGAGCTTAGTTTGATGATCAAGCTCAATACCGCCTTCGCCACCGTCATTATACTGGAAATAAAAGTCATCAAAGTTGGCTGCTTTGATTAATTTATCATTTTTATCTTCAACAAACCCATCATGAAAAGATGTGTTGCTGATTTTATCATTAGCATCCACATACATACCAAAGAAATCTTCTTGGTCACTTGTCATAAGTTCTTCATATGTATTCAAAATTGATGTTGCCTCCCTGCACTCACCCTTAGCATGTGCGGACAACTGCATATCAATAGGTACTTCTTGAGAAACAGCCTTACAATCATTGAGAAACAACGTTTTATTTCTGACTTCTGCATTAATGACTACCTCATTTTTCTGCTCTATCTTCCTCAAGTGTGGCTTCAATTTTCTATCACACTGAATGAACAAATCTCTTATCAACATACCAGCAGTAGAGGAATTATTTCCTTCTTGTTCATGAATGTTTAATAGATAAGTTAAGACGGATTTTGGAATGTCATCCATCTCATTGATAGTTAAAATTAAAATGTTTCTCATTGCTGCAACTACATCCTCTTCTTGTTCACTCCAAGTTGAAATGAAGAGGTAATGGATCAAATAATATATTTGATCTTGCATACCCAATTCAACCAGCAAAATACTTGTTTTGAGTTCAGAAAAAATCTTCAATATAGTAGCTCTTCTGGAGTACTGATTGCTATCAATTTCATCAAGGTCTTGAAAACTTTCCACTATCATATTTAATATGGTCTTCATAGTTTCGACATCATAGGGCAATTGGGGAATTACAATTCTTATTATCTCCATGAAACAGGAAGAAATCAGTAGCTTGGTTTCTTCATCAGGATGCCCCAACCAATAGGGCTGATTCAAAAAATTCACTGTAGGAGCTAGTGCCAACTCCATTTTCTCTGAAGGTGATTGCTTCACTTGTCTCAAACATTGTTCTAACAAATGAAGAATGTTTTGTTCATCTTCTCTTGACTGAAATTTTTTACCAAGTCTCTTTCCAGCCATAAAGAGAGTCTCTGCCAACTTCATTTCTTCTTCATTAGCCATGCCTAACTGCCAACTTCTGGATACCACAAGGAGCTGAACTAAAATCTGCTCTGACTATCGGTGTAGTACCGGAGATCTCTGTCACTCATCTGATACACAACTGCAAATTTGCCACAGGATGGCAGGGTCTTCTGCTCTGATACCACTGAAATATGCTAACCAAATTTTTGAAGAATTAACACAAGATAACCAGCAATAGATGATTGGATTAGCGTTAGCCCCAAATTAAAAATCTGAACTTGAATGGAAGATACTGAACTTGAACTGAAGAAACTGAACTTGAATGGAAGAACTACTCAACGTCAAGAATGTGCACTCAAGATCCCACTGAGGGCGAGGTGCTAACATATGACGGAGTCTAAGAAATTGAAATTATAAACTATTAGGCGGATAACCAGCCATGAGAAACAATTCCACGCTACCACCAAACAGTGGGGGGAAAAGATTACAAATTAAAGCAATTCATCCGCTGCGGCGGGCATCCACAATGCTGTGGGTATTCACCACTTTGAAGTGGGTATAAGAGAGTTACAAAACAGTTTGTCCACACTGGCGGTAAACCATCCAGGGGTAATTTAATGATAGAACAGAAAAGTAATTGCAGAACTAAAGATTGGTTGGATTAGTAATGCTTAATCTCAACCTTACAAGGTAAACTCTGCAAATTACAAATTACATTGATAAGGAATGAACCTTAGATATTAGCATGAACTTTTACAATGATATAACTCTCAAAAACTGAAGTAAATGATCATAAACTGGAAGTTGCAACAATCTGATATAAAAATCAGAATTCTGGAAATTCAACCAGCAAACTGTGAAATCATAAAAATGCTCATAAGTTGATCAATTTACCTCCGAATGATGTGAAATCAGTTGCAGATGTTTTCTAGAAGAGGGGCGCCCAAGATGCAAATCAGAAACCATCCAGAAAGACTCCCATTTATTTAGCACGCATCCCAATGCCCATCAAAATGGTACGGCCTCCTCAAGAAATCGATTTTGCAAGATAAAAATAAACACTTGGAATTAAATTCCAATACTTTGTGGAAAGTGGCGCCTTGAGTCAATAGATGGATTGCCAAAATACCCAGAACATATAAAAATTCACTCCAAAAGATATGAACAAAAATCAGATTCAGCTATGTAAAAACCAGGAAACCAGAACTGTGAAAAAACTCCAAAATCTTCAATCTTTGATGCTCAATCTGCTAGTCTGAAGTTGAGAAGCAGCAATGTAACCAACTAGGTGTTATATTGCAAACACGAAATTGGATGAAAAGGCTAGGAGGTAGACATCCTCGAAGCAATATGTCAATTGTCATTTCGACAGCATAACTTTAGCATAATTTTCATAGATGAAATGCTGGAGCAAAAGCCTTCAATAAATAAGAGCTCACCAAAACTCTTCAATTGCCTGAGAAGCAGCTCAAAAGACACAAGAGACCTTTCCCATTCCCAAAGACCAATCAACTTCTCAAGTGGCGTCCCAAAAGCCTCCAAGAATTTCACTTTATTCAAATAATATAAAAGTGGCGTCCACTTTTGCTCAAGGAATAAAGTTCTTAATAAAATTAATAAAGCTCTTTATGAAGGCATACCCTTCATGGCCCCACTTTTAAAAACAACTTAAGTTATCTCCTTAGGCCAAGGGGGTGTCAACAGTGAATTAAAACATAATGCCTTTAATTAAATATTTTTCACCAAATAAAGCTCTCTGAAGACCAAGCCAATATAATAACAACTGCTCCAACTGAGAAGGACTAAGAATGGACAACTGCAACTGCCACAACTAGCATTTACTAAAAATAGTAAATAACATGAAATGCCACAAAACTCCAAGCCAAGAAACCCTAATTTCACCTCATTCCAGTCTACGGGTTCCGGAATAGACTGATGAATCAAAGAAAGCGTATGGCCAAAATGGGGACATTACTCTTCCATCCCATTTGAAACTAGTAAAAAAAAAAAAACAAAATAGGAATCATACGTATATTGAGACTTCAAGCAAAAAAATTCAAAGCTAAAACATGGAAAAACTTAGTTTAAATTCATTTGATCTAGAAGCACCTCTCAACCAAGTTCAACTTGAAAACTTCAAGCCTCTTATTATTCTAGGAATTTTAAATTTCACAGAAGAAATTCATTTCCTTCCAAGCATCCCACACATCCAAAATCCTTGTGTTGGAGAATCCTCTACTTTAGATCCACTTGAAAATACAATTTTCTACAATGCTAATAATAATGACTTTTCAACCATAGTGAGTTTGAGAATGACCACAAGGATTTACTTAACAAGAAACAAAGTCATACCCAACTAGGTTAGTTCTTATTTGAACACACAAATGATAGCCTCATGTAGCTTAGAGGACTAGGAGAAAATACTCTTACCAATTATAAACTCAAAAAATTAAACATCATAAGTCACGAGCCTTCAAACCTAGAGCATATTACTACTAGTGACCCTATTGGCTAAAACAAAACAAACATTGATATTCCCCCTCTTCCTAGTATTTCCAAAAAGAAGATCCTAACACAACAATGTAATGTCCTTATTTTGAGAAAAAAATTGGTTTGTGAGCTTTTGCCTAGTTTTTACATAAGCTTCTTGATGAGGTGGGGAAAAATCCAAACTTCTTGAAGTGCTTAAGATTGGTTAGAAATGACTTTGGTTTCTAGAAATGAGATCAGTTGATGGTATGGATCACTATGCCACTTCTAGAAGTGAATTTTAAAATTTAGGGTGTTCTCCAAACTTCTTGGAGAAGCCATCTATTTTTTAGTAAGTCATCTGATTGGCTCAGATCATCATCTTACATCTTTAGTATCATTTCAGTGTGATCATAACTTGATTTCGATACGATTTTAGTGCTTTCTGTAACTTGGGTAAGCTATTGAGTTATTATTTAATTAATTCACCTAAGTTTCTAATGTTGGAAAATATTAAAAGGACAACTTAGTGTAATGGCTTATTGGAAAGGTGATTAATGTTGGTGTGATTAAGTGTTCTAAAATTTGGATGCCTAGATAAGGGGCCTTTGTACATGAAATGTTATTATTATTTCAAAAAAGGTCTTTGTGAGGGAAAAAAGTGAATTATTATATTTTTAAATTGTATAATTCCCTCCAAAAAACTATATAAGGAGGTATTGGGGTTCATTTTGGGGAGAGCTTTAAGAATTATATTGTTATGTTGTTGGAATGAATCTAGGATTTTTCAAAAATTCTTGAGGATGAAAAACCTCAAGGAGTTGTTGGTTTTGGGGATGAAAACCCCCTATCTCTAAGAAAAGTGATTTCATTCAAAGATCATCATTGTTGAAAAGAGTTTTAGATTTTGGACGCAAACTTGAAGATCACTGTAGAGATTTTTGTGGTGATTGAGGGGCAATTGAAGGAGTATATTATGTTGTTGGCTCATACCATCCTCATTACAAGCCCTACCAACTCCTACTGGTTTCTTGTTGGTAAAATATTTGTGTGTTTAGTTTAATCATCTATTGTTAGAATAACTTCATTACTTATCATGTATCATACATTATCAAGACAGTTGCTAATTTCATGAGTAGGCCATGTTGGGAAAATATGTCTCAACCTTGCAATTATATAAAGGTTATTATTGATAGGATATATATATATATCCTACTTACACCGATAGGTGTAATAGACAATGGCAACAAGGCGGGAGAGTGGGATGCGTGTAAACAATTTTTTGTTAACTTTTTGAGGAAAATCTTGATTTGGCCGAAGTACATAAGATAAATGATACATTGTAAATATATACCATTAATTATTAGGTTTTAGATCTAATGGTGGATATTTTGTTGGCCTGCCTTGCCCTAGAATGTAACTCTATATTTATGAGGGTGTTGTATTACGATTGTGGTAGAGAGATGGTGATGTATTATGAGAGTCTATTAGCAGTCGTGTTGTCTCTTGATCTCTGAGTGGTGATACTCATAGGAGAAGCTTGCTCTGAAAGTATATTGTAATCTTTATGATTTACTGAATAATATATTGGGTAGCTTTTGGAGTGTGGGGTTTTTCTCCTGAAAGGGTTTTCCCCATGTAAATCACTATTTCGTGGTATGCATGATATTTGTATTTATTTTTGTTTAAGTTTCTATAACTATTAAAGATCTATACAAGTTTTGCATTATTCTCCTCTCAAGATTAGTGTAGGAAGTTGTTCCACTACCTTAGCTTCTTTAGAAGTGGTATCAAAGCCTGATCACCTTTGGTTTTAGTTGTGGGTTGTTGGGTTTTTTGAGCTAATCCATATTTGAGTGGGAGCATGTGTAGAAGATATTTTGTGAACTTGTTGTTGGAATTTTCAGAAGGAAAGTTCATTAGGGAGAATAGAGGTGGATAAACTGTCTGGAAATAATTTTGAAATGTGGAAGCTGAAGATGATCTATTAATAGATCGAGATTTGTGGGATGTTGTTGATGAGAATGTTTCAAGGCCTATAGATCTTACTAAGGATTCTCAATATGATGTTATAGATTGTAAAGCCAAGGGTCTAATCAGATTGTGCTTGGTAGACTCTGTTTTAATTAATGTCCATGAGGAGACCTCTGCACAGGAACCATGGAAGAAGCTTGGTGAGATGTATTAGGAAAAATCTTTAGTGAATAAGATTTTCTTGAGGAAGAAGTTGTATTCCTTGAGAATGGAAGAGGGTGGATGAATCACATACCACCTAGAAGCATTCAATATGTTGATGGCTTAGTTGGAATTAGTTGCTGTCAAAATGGATGAGGAGGAAAAATGTCAGATCTTTCTTTGTTCTTTGCCTGATTTGTGGGATTATCTTGTTATGGCTATTGGGAGTACTTTTGTAATTTTGAAGACTTAAAGATGTGGTAGGTTCTTTGCTTTCTTAAGAGATGAGGAGGAAGGTATTCGTCACTGCTAAGGAGGCCCTAAATGTTTGTGGAAGACCTAAGGAAAAAGGAAAGAAGAATGAGAAGCGTGACAAATCCAAGTCCAGGGGGAGATCTAAATCTCATGGAAAGTCCAAAGTTATTTGTTCGAACTGTGGTAAGCTTGGACATGTTTGTAAGGAATGCAAAGAAGAAAAGAAGAAGAAAAATAAGAAATTTGATTATGATTATGAGTTTGACAAGGAAGATGGCGAAACATTGTAGCTTTGAAAACTCATGCAGGTAATGTTGCATGGTTATTTGACTTGGGTGCATCTTTCCATATGACCTTTAATTGAGATTGGTTTTGTGAATATGAAGAATTTGATGGAGGTAAGGTGTACTTGGATGATGATTCTCATTTAGACATTGTTGGTCGTGGTAAAGTTAAAATCAGGTTTCTTGATGGTAGAATAAAAATGATTAATGGTGTGTTGCATATCCCTGGATTAGCACAAATTTTTTTATATGTGAACAAAACAAACTAATAGATGGGTATGTGCGATCATCATGGAAAAACAGGCCCCTTTGAGTGGCAAAAATTCAGAAAATCGCTTGTTAGCAATCCTGACGAAAAATCTTGAATAAGTTATCTATATTATTTCAAAAATATGTAAGAATAGAATCAGAGAAAATTGATCAGTTTCTTAAACTACTAGGCTTATTTTAAAAAATAAATAAAATCTATTATTTAAGAAAATTTGAAATTTCCAATGCAGTAGTAATTTAAATTTCAGGGAAAAATAAGAAGTAGGTAAATCATTCACCACCCTAACCATAATAAAATGATAATTTTTTTATAATATTTATATATAAGTAGAGGACCTTACAAACCGATGTGATGCATATTTTTGTAATTTTTTTCTGAGTAAATAATTAATTATGAATTTTTTTATTACAAATTTTAAAATATAAAACCTTATGTCCTAATTAATCTTAACTTGGTCAAAACTTCATAAAATTTTATTTTTTATTTTTAATCCTATAGTATGTGAAGCATAGTAATGTGACACATTTTTTAGATTCAAAAATGGATACCGCTTTGAAAGTTATGGTAGATGTTTTTCAATCCTCTATCGATCGTGACTTTTAGTCATAATTCTAATAGAAAATAAATAATAATTATTTATTAAATTAAAATTAAAAGCATAATTTATATTGGTGGGAAGCTGAGAATCTCCTCTAAAAACCCTTTTCATTTCATCAATTTTGGGTAAAGAAAAAGTCATCAGCCACATACGCTACAAATACCCATAATATTGCCACTTTTTGCCCCATCATGATCCTGCACATACCCGCATATGGTGTGAAAATAGTATTTCTAATACAGATGCAAGATTCTCGCAGGGGTGATATGGTGATTGCTAGAGGCCGATAAGTATCAGCATTGTAGCAGCCGGATGCATGCACCGTTGAGTGCATTAGCACCTCTATGAAAAGAAAGATTGTGGAAGAAGTGAGGGTTTCACCTTCAAGAGATGGTCATGGCTTTGGGTAAATCTAAGGGTGCTCTCTTTCTAAAACATAGTTACTTGTAGAGAAAAATATGTTATGGCACCAAAGACTTGGCCACATTGGAAAAAGGGTTTAAGGGTTTTAAAAATAAAACCTTATTGAAGGTTTGTCTGATTGTAATCTTGAATTTGATTTTTGTGAGCATTATATTTATGGAAAACAAAATCACATTCAGTTTTACTCAAGTTCTTATAAATCTTGTGGTGTATTGGATCTTATTCATTTTGATGGACATGTTTGGTCTTGTAGATGTTCCTTTGATTGGTAAATCCACATATTATGTTTCATTTATTGATGATTATAGTAGGACATGGGTATATTTTTTAAAGAGTAAATCTGAAGTCTACAGTCGATTTAAATAATTTAAAGCAAAGGTTGAGTTGCAGACTATATAGAAAATAAAATGTTTGAGGACTGATAATGATGGTGAATTTTTCTCTAATGATTTTGATAGATTTTTTAAATATTGTGGTAGTCATAGACAGAAGAAAACTCTATATTTTCTACAACAGAATGGAGTTGTAGAAAGAATGAACAAGACAATGACATGGAGAAGGCTAGGAGTGTGCTGAGTGGTGCTAACCTAGAACAAAGGTTTTGGGCTGAAGCTATTGCCACTGCATGTTATCTGATTAACATGTCTCCTACATCAACTCTTGTTGATAAGACACCTATAGAGGCATGGTCGGGTCGCAAGCCTTCATTAAGACATCTTAGAGTTTTTTCGTTGTGAGGCATATGCACATGTGCCAAAGGAGAAGCAAACAAAATTGGAGAACAAGGTTGTGAAATTTATCTTCATCGGATATAGTTATGCTGTGAAAGATTACAAGCTTTGGGATCTTGTTGCACAAAAGGTAATATATAATAGAAGTGTTATTTTTAGAGAAATTAAGCCTTCTTTTGTTACATTGCAGCCAGAACAAAGTAAACAAGAAGATGTATTCAATTTCCTTCTACACCTAAGAAAGTTGATTCGAGGCCCAAGGATAGACAAGAAGTTGAGGAGAGCTCATCTAGCTCTAGATCTTTAGAAGAGGAGGAAGAACCTCCAACTCAACTTGTTTGTAGGTCTACAAAGAATAGACAACCACCTGAAAGGTATACACCTGATGATTGGAGATATATTTTTTCTTTGAATACTAACATGGATGAACCCAAATCTGTAGAAGAGGCATTAGGTATGAATGATGCAGAATCCTAGAAGATTACTATGGATGAAGAAATGACATCTTTGAAAAAGAATGATACATG
>VDFB02319487.1:58953-87803 GCA_007258455.2 Sequoia sempervirens
TTGTCGGGCGATTTCCTTGAGTTTGCTTAGGAAATGATACCAAATGTTTACTCACGGGAATGAATTCGAATGCACTATGAGAGTAAACAAAATTAACTCATAGTACATAACACATGTATGAGAACACAATGAACAAAATAATCATACTGTCATTATTGATAGAATGTATGCCAATACAACTATTTGTACTATAATAGTGTAGTACACGTACATAACAAAATAGTCTTCAAAATCATAACATTCATGAACATAATCGGCATAATCATAAGCATCGTGTTTCCTAGCTACATGACTCAAATACATATAGTACGCAAATGGTGGTTGAAAGATCGACCATCGCGTCCCTTCATTACAACTAATTGTTTTGTAACAAACTTAATTCCTAAGACAACTAACAAACATGACAAGTACGTAACACAAGTGCATGAAATATTAACATTAACTAAAATTTTATTTACTTATGACTCAGGACTGACCAAGTACACTCTCGACTGACTACAACGGGATCTTCATTGTTCGGGAGCATGCTTGCAAATAGTGTTATTGGTATTATTTCTTCGATCCGATTACTTTGCATACCCGAGTTCCATTATCGGGCATAGTAGTCTGATGTGAATGATACAGGTTTTCTCGGTTGTCGACTTGTATGTTATCTGACAGGAACGAGTCTATCATGGGTGGTCGTCTCTATGTTCCTAATGTTATCTCTTTGGTTGGCACTGTTACCTATCATCATCGGCTGATTGATTCACACATAATCACGGTGCTAGTCACTCGTCATCATTAAAGGAGGATTGTTTTAGTATCGGGTTATTTATCATTATTGGGACATATCCGCCATACTACCGCAAATGGGGATCATCGAGGCATAATCAAGAAGTGGAGTCGGGCTGGTATAATGGTTGTGGGACCTTGGCATCGCGTCTCTTTAATTCCTATTGTTGGTCGAAGGCTTTTGGGAGGGCTCGTATTTATTATGGGCGCATTCCTTGTTGAATGTATTGTTTATATTTCTACTATTTGAGAGTGGTTGGCGTACAATATTTCTTATGTGGATGATTGATAGAATTGACGGGAAAAGGATTGGATTATTTATGGTGACTCCATCTATCATCTCCTGCTGGCACTGATCAATTCCTTTCAAATGTTAAAGCGAAGAGATTATATGGCCGCATGGTTCTGCTGCACAGGCATATCATTGATAGCTACAGACTCAATGCTGGAGGGAGTTTAATAACATTATTGGCAATTATATTCTTAATGTTATACCAATTTTTGGATTAGATTGTGTGAGAGTTTTTTTCAACATTTTGGATCACACTCTGTGATCCATCATCAGAATGAAAGAACTCAAGGAGAAAAGTGGTTAGTTGCAGGCCAAGAACAATCTAAATAGAAAAACAGGAAGGGAAGGAGGAAGGGAAGACTACACAAGGACCAATGAGAACAAGACAAAAAAGATTTAAAAATTAAAGATAAATTGAAGAGTTAAAAAAGAAGACAAAGAAGCAAAAAATTAATGAAACCAACTATAAGGAAAAAAGAAAGAAATAGAGATAGCAAACAAAACAAGGAAAGGGCTAGATAAAAAGGTCAACCAACTTAAGATAAATATAAATCTATTAACGACTTACTACTTTAAAATTATTTTAAAAATTAATTTTTAAATCTTCTTTGTCTTGTCCTCGTTGGTTCTTGTATAGCTTTCCATTCTTCCTTCCCCTCCTGTTTTTCTATTTAGGTTGTTCTTAGTTTGCAACTAACCACTTTTCCCCTTGAGCTCTTTCTTCTTAATGATGGATCACAGAATGTGATCAGAAACGTTGATGTAAAAATCTCTCATGCAATCTAATCCAGAAATTGATGTAACATTAAATGATATGGATTGTGGAAACTTGATATCATTGACTATATTCTTGTCTGAAAGGAGTATAATATCATTTCCTGCAACTGTAGTCTTGACGTAGATGTAACGGTTTCCAATGCTTAATATCAAGGTGATACATGAAATAAGTGTAAACCAAACTATTAAAGCAGTCTGCAACATTGGAACATTTAAGGAGTAAGGTTAATCACCTACAACAAGGCAGGGGCCATTACACTTTTGTTATCAAATTACCATTAAATATTGAATAACAAAGAATACGAATGGCAAAAGGGAAATTTCTGATTTATTTATTTCTTTTGAAACCCTTCTATTTATTCTTCATAAAAAATCATTATAATCAGTGCTCGTAATGAATTGAGAATTTTAATGGAACCCTTCTATATTTTTTTTTTTGTTAAAGTAGAATGAATACTTGATCAATTTTCAAAATGATTATAATTTCAAAAACTAATTAGAATTTGATTTCTGAAGATTTATCAACTGTTATAGTTGTACAGCCTAGAGACTAATTTGTATGGCCTGATTTTTGAATGCTATGAATGATTTTTCAGTCTCAAAACCTCCTTAATTTCTGTACAGATTTCATTGTTGTAGAATGGATTTTACTATAGTAGTTTGGATTTATTGCAATGCAGGCACTGTAGCAATATGAATTTATTGTAGCAGTATGAATTTATTGTAGCATGGTTATTGTAGCAATAGAAAAATAGAAAATCATGAATTTGAGTACAATATTATTCTTTGATGGAATTATCATTAGGGAGATCATTTTTTCTTTTCATTTAATCCTTTGGAACGGGAAGCTTTTAGTCCATGAAAAAAGATGAGCAAATTCTTCAAGCTTTGCAAATAAGAGTTTTTATTTTGATAATGAATAGAATGCTCTTTTATTTATTTTTAACTATTATAGAGCTTTTCCATTTTGGGTTTACTTTTTCCTTAAAAGATAAATCTAATTTAATTAAATTCTTTTGTTAGATCATTAGTGACCTTTAATTAAAACACTTAATAATAATAGTAAGTTATCCTTTTTGATATTTTAGAATAAAGTACCAAGGATGGCTTTACTAAATTATCATTAAAATATTTCCCATTCAAATGCCTTTAACCTACAAGAAATTTGAAATAGGCTACAGTTTTATCCCATTAAATTAATTTGGAAATGGGGAAATGACAAATTATGCTAAGACAAGAGTAGGACAACGAGGTCATGAGAATGTGGTAAAGGTCCTAGTGATTGAATCAAAGTTAAATTCATGCTTTTATTGAGCCCAAGAGGCTTAGACTTGTAGTATGCCATTGGAATGTGGATTCAAGTGAGTTGGAGTTCATAATTTACAAGAGTTTTCTTCTATAAGCTGGTTTCTCTAGGGTACATGCATGTTCATTCTTGTGTCAATGTTTTCTCTCTCTACATGATGCACACATGCATGCATAGTTGGTTATAGAATAAAATATTTGTTAATTATTGATTATTAATTTTCAAATTTGTTTTAATTCATTGAATACATTTTGGCATGCCTGGTGAGAGCCCTTGGTTCTAGTCTAATCTTAATTTTGCAAGTTTGTTCGTTTGATTTTGGCAAGTTCTCTAAGTAGGGTTTGGTTGAATTTTTATGTCACCTACATTTAAGAGAACTTTGACACAAAACAAACCTTGTGATTATGTTGAAGAGGTTCGATGACCTATAAATCCATATAAAATTTGTCCAATTTGGACAAATATGTAGCACATGGGGCAATTTTTTTCTTTAGTGTGTAGTACAATTATTATTTTATTTTATTTTAATTTTCATTTAAAAAAAAGGGAAAAATACACATTTAAGGTTGTAAGGTCTACATAAGGGGGGCATTATACGATACAAACCACCTTGCGACAACCTTGTTGGCACCATACCCAATTAGTTTATATGATCAATTGATGACTTCCCAAAAACCAATGATTGTCTTTTTTTCACTCACCACCCAACACTCCCCATTGCTTTTCTCATCTCTCTACTTCAATTTGATTGATACCTAGGAAACACTCAACCCCCTTAACCATCCAACTACCACCCAATCACTATCAATGGGCTGCCAACTAGGCATCATCACCTTACCCCCATCTCCCTTGCACTTTCCAACAAAGGATGTTTTCAAATAGGCATAACTTGGTCATATGGACGTACCTTTTTTAGTAGTATTTTTTCAAATAGATAGAATTTTGTTCTTTTCATCATGGTTTAGTTGTTTTTTTTTCCGTAGGGATTATACATTTTCCAAAAATCATATTTCTTGTTAATTTTTGTACAATTGTAGTTTTTAGAGCTTCAAAGGTTTATAACTTTCACTAATAGACTTGGATTTGGTTATTTTTCCGAAAGTTTATATTTTGTCATGGTATAAATAGTGATATGATTTATTTATACTTTTTTTAACATTGAATTTTTAGGTACAATCATCGTCATCACATCATTAAGATTGGATTTAACACCTTTCTAACATTAGCTTTGTAGGTTGTATTTAGATATTTATTGTTGTTTATTGACCCATCTTACAAACCTCGTGTGTCAAAGACAATTATTCTAATTACTAACTTATTTCATGCAACCTAGCTTGTAAAAGATTTTAATTTGAAACTATCACATATTTGGTTTTGGGTTCTTAAAATTAACTTTCTTTGTTTTCTTTATTTGCTTGTTTAGATTAGACATGTGTTTTGGTATTTGGATTCATAAATTCTCCCCTGTTGCATATTTTAGAAAATATTAAGGATCAAAAGTGATCCAATTCACCCTTTTACCTTAGAAGGATACATATGCTCTTCTCTTGCTCATAGTTACAATATTGGGAATTATAAATATGTTCTTTTAAATTTTTAATGGGCTTGTATTGAGATTTCATCACCCAATAGGATGAATTGAACTCTTATGTTCTAGTGGGATATATAAATTTGAGGGAGAATCAAAAGACTCCCATTGAGAGACATCTATCATTTTAGCTAATCATGCAATAACTTTATACCTTGCAAAGTGAAGGTGGAGAGTGGGTTACTCATTAGCACCAAGCCATTAGACGTACCTCTCATTTCAAGGCCTTGGGTTTCACATACCTTTAAGTGTATTGATGAATCTCCTTAGTAAACCTTGTTCAAGTCTAGGGAGAGGATTTCAACCATGTGTGGGTGCAATGCACCAATAAGTGGTTATCCCTAAGAATTTATTAATTTTGTGCCCCTAGAAACGGGTTTCTAGGTTGTGTATGCTCTTCTATTGTACCTTTGAGAGCAATCATGAGTGGTTAAAAGTAGTTAGTGCTCCTCATGGGCCCTACATTCCATACCTAGACAAGGCATATTGGTGGGCCCACAATTGCATTCATGCCTACTTGAAAAATTTAGGTTGTTATTGTGTCTTCTTTGTCTTCCATCCCATTTGAAACTAGTAAAAAAAAAAAAAAACAAGGAATCATATGTATATTAAGACTTCAAGAAAAAAAATTCAAAGCTAAAACATGGAAAAGCTTAGTTTAAATTCATTTGATCTAGAAGCACCTCTCAACCAAGTTCAACTTGAAAACTTCAAGCCTCTTATTATTCTAAGAATTTTAAATTTCACAGAAGAAATTCATTTCCTCCCAAGCATCCCACACATCCAAAATCCTTATGTTGGAGAATCCTCTACTTTAGATCCACTTGAAAATACAATTTTCTACAATGCTAATAATAATGACTTTTCAACCATAGTGAGTTTGAGAATGACCACAAGGATCTACTTAACAAGAAACAAAGTCATACCCAATTAGGTTAGTTCTTATTTGAACATACAAATGATATCCTCATGTAGCTTATAGGACTAGGAGAAAATACTCTTACCAATTATAAACTCAAAAAATTAAACATCATAAATCACGAGCCTTCAAACTTAGAGCATGTTAGTACTAGTGACCCTATTGGCTAAAAAAAAACAAACATTGATATTCCCCCTCTTCCTAGTATTTCCAAAAAGAAGATCCTAGCACAACAACGTATTGTCCTTATTTTGAGAAAAAAATGGTTTGTGAGCTTTTGCCTAGTTTTTACATAAGCTTCTTGATGAGGTGGGGAAAAATCCAAACTTCTTGAAGTGCTTAAGATTGGTTAGAAATGACTTTGGTTTCTAGAAATGAGATCAGTTGATGGTATGGATCACTATGTCACTTCTAGAAGTGAATTTTAAAATTTAGGGTGTTCTCCAAACTTCTTGGAGAAGCCATCTATTTTTTAGTAAGTCATTCGATTGGCTTGGATCATAATCTTACATCTTTAATATCATTTCAGTGTGATCATAGTTTGATTTCGATACAATTTTAGTGTTTTCTGTAACTTGGGTAAGCTATTGAGTTATTATTTAATTAATTCACCCGAGTTTCTAATGTTGGAAAATATTAAAAGGACAACTTAGTGTAATAGCTTGTTGGAAAGGTGAGTAATGTTGGTGTGATTAAGTGTTCTAAAATTTGGATGCCTAGATAAGGGGCCTTTGTACATTAAATGTTATTATTATTTCAAAAAAGGTCTTTGTGAGGGAAAAAAGTGAATTATTATATTTTTAAACTGTATAATTCCCTCCAAAAAACTATATAAGGTGTTGGGGTTCATTTTGGGGAGAGCTTTAAGAATGATATTGTTATGTTGCTGGAATGAATCTAGGCTTTTTCAAAAATTCTTCAGGGTGAAAACCCTCAAGGAGTTGTTGGTTTTGGGGATGAAAACCCCCTATCTCTAAGCAAAGTGATTTCATTCAAAGATCATCATTGTGTTGAAAAGAGTTTTAGATTTTGGATGCAAACTTGAAGATCATTGTAGAGGTTTTTGTGGTGATTGAGGGGCGATTGAAGGAGTATATTATGTTGGCTCATACCATCCTCATTACAGGCCCTACCAACTCCTACTGGTTGCTTGTTGGTAAAATATTTGTGTGTTTAGTTTAATCATCTATTGTTAGAATAACTTCATTACTTATCGTGTATCATACATTATCAAGAGAGTTGATAATTTCATGAGTAGGCCATGCTGGGAAAATGTGTCTCAACCTTGCAATTATATAAAGGTTATTGTTGATAGGATATATATATATATCCTAGTTACACTGATAGGTGTAATATACAATGACAACAAAGGGGGAGAGTGGGATGCGTGTAAACAATTTTTTGTTAACTTTTTCAGGAAACTCCTAATTTGGCCGATGTACATCAGATTAATGATACATTGTAAATATAGACCATTAATTATTAGGTTTTAGATATAATGGTGGATATTTATTTGGATTTCCTTTCCCTAGAATGTAACTGTATATTTATGAGGGTGTTCTATTATAGTTGCAGTAGAGAGATGGTGATGTATTCAAGAGTCTGTTAGTAGTCATGTTGTCTCTTGATCTCTGAGTGGTGATACTCATATGAGAAGCTTACTCTGCAAGTATATTGTAATATTTATGATTTACTAAATAATATATTAGGAAGATTTTGGAGTGTGGGGCTTTTCTCCCAAAAGGGTTTTCCCCACGTAAATCACTGTTTTGTGGTATGCATGATATTTGTGTTTATTTTTGTTTAAGTTTTTGTAACTATTAAAGATCTATAAAAGTTTTGCATTATTCTCCTCTCAAGATTAGTGTAGGAAGTTGTTCCACTACCTTAGCTTCCTTACAAGTGGTATCAAAGTCTGATCACCTTTTGTTTTAGTGGTGGGTTGTTGGGGGGTTTTTTGAGCTAATCCATATTTGAGTGGGAGCTTGTGTAGAAGATATTTTGTAATCTTGTTGCAGGAATTTTCAGATGGAAAGTTCATTAGGAAGAATAAAGGTGGAAAAATTGTCTGGAAATAGTTTTGAAATGTGGAAGCTGAAGATGGAGGATCTATTAATAGATCGAGATCTGTGGGATGTTGTTGATGAGAATGTTTCAAGGCCTATAGGTCCTACTAAGGCTTCTCAATATGATGTTATAGATTGTAAAGCCAAGGGTCTAATCAAATTGTTCTTGGTAGACTCTGTTTTAATTAATGTCGATGAGGAGACCTCTGCACAGAAACCATGGAAGAAGCTTGGTGAGATGTATCAGGCCAAATCTTTAGTGAATAAGATTTTCTTGAGGAAGAAGTTGTATTCCTTGAGAATGGAAGAGGGTGGATGAATCACATACCACCTAGAAGCGTTCAATATGTTGATTGCTCAGTTGGCATCAGTTGGTGTCAAAATGGATGAGAAGGAAAAATATCAAATCTTGCTTTGTTCTTTGCCTGATTTGTGGGATTCTCTTGTTATGGCTATTGGGAGTCCTGTAATTTTGAAGACTGAAGATATGGTAGGTTATTTTCTTTCTGAAGAGATGAGGAGGAAGGTATTCGTCACTACTAAGGAGGCCCTAAATGTTCGTGGAAGACCTAAGGAAAAAAGAAAGAAGAATGAGAAGCATGACAAATCCAAGTCCAAGGGGAGATCTAAATCTCATGGAAAGTCCAAAGTTATTTGTTGGAACTGCGGTAAGCCTGGACATGTTCGTAAGGAATGCAAAGAAGAAAAGAAGAAGAAAAAAAAGAAATTTGATTCTGATTATGAGTCTGACAAGGAAGATGGCGACACATTCATTGCAACTTTGGCAACTCATGTAGGTAATGTTGCATGGTTATTTGACTTGGGTGCATCTTTCCATATGACCTTTAATAGAGATTGGTTTTGTGAATATGAAGAATTTGATGGAGGTAAGGTGTATTTGGATGATGATTCTCATTTAGACATTGTTGGCCATGGTAAAGTTAAAATCAGGTTTCTTGATGGTAGAATAAAAATGATTAATGGTGTGTTGCATATCCCTGGACTAGTATGAAATTTTTTATATGTGAACAAACTAATAGATGAGGGTGTGCAAATAGTATTTTCTAATGCAGGATGCAGGAATTGTCAGAGGTGCTATGGTGATTGCTAGAGGTGTTAGATATGACACATTGTATAAGCTGGATGCATGCACTATTGAGTACATTAGTACTTTCGTGAAAATCAAGCTTGTGGAAGAAGTGAGGGTTTCACCTTCAGTAGATGGTCATGGATTTTGGGTACCCAAGGGCGCTCTTTCTTCTGAAACATAGTTACTTGCAGAGAAAACTATGTTATGGCACTAGAGACTTGGCCACATTGAAAAAAAGGGTTTAAGGACCTTGAAAAATAAAAACCTTGTTGAAGGTTTGTCTGATTGTAATCTTGAATTTGATTTTTGTGAGCATTATATTTATGGAAAACAAATTCGCATTCATTTTTACTCGAGTTCTCATAAATCTTGTGGTGTATTGGATCTTATTCATTATGATGTGTTTGGTCTTGTAGATGTTCCTTTGATTGGTAAATCCACATATTATGTTTCATTTATTAATGATTATAGTAGGACATGGGTATATTTTTTAAAGAGTAAATCTAAAGTTTTTAGTTGATTTAAAGAATTTAAAGCAAAGGTTGAGTTGCAAACTAGAGAGAAAATAAAATGTTTGAGGACTAATAATGACGGTGAATTTTTCTCTAATGATTTTGATAGATTTTTTAAAGATTGTGGTATTCATAGTCAAAAGAAAACTCTGTATTCTCCACAATAGAATGGAGTTGTAGAAAGAATGAACAAGACACTGACATGGAGAAGGCTAGGAGTGTGCTGAGTGGTGCTAACCTCGAACAAAGGTTTTGGGCTGAAGCTGTTTCCACTGCATGTTATCCGATTAACATGTCTCCTACATCAACTCTTGTTGATAAGACACCTATAGAGGCATGGTCGGGTTGCAAGCGTTCATTAAGAAATATTAGAGTTTTTTTCATTGTGAGGCATATGTGAAAGGATACAATCTTTGGGATCTTGTTGCACATAAGGTAATATATAATAGAAGTGTTATTTTTAGAGAAACTAAGCCTTTTTTTGTTACATTGCAGCCAGAAAATAGTAAACAAGAAGATGTGATTCAATTTACTTCTCCACCTAAGAAAGTTGAAACGAGGCCCAAGGATAGAAAAGAAGTTGAGGAGAGCTCATCTAGCTCTAGATCTTTAGAAGAGGAGGAAGAACCTCCAACTCAACTTGTTCATAGGTCTACAAGGAATAGACAACCACCTAAAAGGTATACACCTAATGATTGGAGATATATTTTTTCTTTGAATACTAACATGAATGAACCCAAATATGTAGAAGAGGCATTAGGTATGAATGACGTAGAATCCTTGAAGATTACTATGGATGAATAAATGGCATCTTTGAAAAAGAATGATACATGTGATATTGTACCATTTCCTGAAGGACGAAAACCTATTGGTTACAAATGGGTGTTCAAGAAAAAGATTGGTTTAGATGGAGGTATTGAGAAGTACAAAGCAAGGTTGGTTGCAAAAGGTTACTCTCAAGTTGAGGGTGTTGATTATGGTGAGATATCCTCTCCTATTTCAAAAATGACATCCATTCAACTTTTGCTTGCTATTGTTGTTGCTTACGATGTAGAGGTTGACCAAATGGATGTGAAAACTACTTTCCTTCATGGTGACTTGGAGGAGGATATTTATATGACACAGCCAGAGCACTACATGGTGAAAGGTAAAAGTAAGTTGTTTTGCAAATTGAAGAAATTTTTGTATGGCTTAAAACAGAGTCCTAGGATGTGGTACCAAAAATTTGATACATATGTGTTGAGTTTGGGATTTGAGAATTATAAATCAGATCATTGTGTTTATTATAAAATTATGCACCTGATCATTTCTTGTTTATTGCATTATATGTTGATGATATGTTATTTATTGACAAAGGGAAAGGTATGATTTCAGAACTGAAATCTCAACTTGTTGCTAAATTTGAAATAAATGATCTTGGTGCAGCTAGACACATTCTTGGGATGAAAATTAAAAGAGATAGAGTGAATAGAAATCAATGGCTTGGTCAAGGTAAGTATGTCAATTCAATTTTACAAAGATGTAACATGTAGGATTGTAGAACATTGTGTGTTTCCCTTTCTGTTGGAACAAATTTATCTATTTCAGATTGCCCAACATCTCCATCAGAGATGGAAGGAATGAGTAGAGTGCCTTACTAGTAGTTGGAATTTTGATGTATGCTATGGTTTGCACTAAACCAGACATTGCCCAAGTAGTGGGAGTTCTTTCTATATATATGTCTAATCCTGGTAGAGTTCATTGGGATGTAGTTAAAAGAGTTCAAATATTTGTGTGGCATTATTCCTTGTGTTATCATAGTAGTGTGACTGAAGATGATATTTCCCTTGATATTCATGGTTATCTGGATTCAAACTGGGTAGGTGATATTGATAGCAGACGATCCACGAATGCTTATGTGTTTACATTATTCAGTGGTGCAATTAGTTAGATGAGTAAGTGACAGGATGTGGTTGTTTTTTCCACTATTGAAGCAGAGTATATGGCAACTACTCATGCTTGTAAATAAGCCATTTATCTTAAGAGACTGTGTTCAAATATTAGAATAAAATAAGGTGCAATGACAATTTATTGTGACAGTTAGAGTGTGATATGTTTAGCCAATAACTCAAAATTTCATGCCAGGACCAGTCACATTGATGTACAGTATCATTTTGTTAGTGATATGGTCGAAGATGGTAGGGTGAAGTTGGTTAAGGTAGATGCTTTGATGAATGTTGTTGATTCTTTAACTAAGCTTGTGAGAACAAATAAGTTTAGATGGTGTTTAGTGATTATGGGCCTTTCGGCCCCTAGCAATTAAGAGACAATGTTTACTCCCTCCCATTGCTCTTGCAAGGTGTTCGAAAAGTGGGAGATTTGTTGGGAAAATGTGTCTCAACCTTGCAATTATATAAAGGTTATTGTTGATAGGTATATATATATATTTCCTAGTTACACCGATAGGTGTAATATACAATGGCAGCAAGGGGGGAGAGTGGGATGCGTGTAAAAAAAAATTATAAACTTTTTCAAGAAACTCCTAATTTGTTCGACGTACACCAGATAAATGATAGATTGTAAATCTAGACTGATAATTATTAGGTTTTAGATCTACTGGTGGATATTTTTTTGGCCTGTCTTGCCCCAGAATGTAACTCTATTTTATGAGGGTGTTGTATTATGACTACGGTAGAGAGACGATGAAGTATTATGAGAATCTGTTGGCAGTCATGTTGTATCTTGATCTCTGAGTGGTGATACTCCTGTGAGAAGCTTTCTCCGCAAGTATATTTTAATCTTTGTGATAATTTACTGAATAATATATTGGGCATATTTTGAAGTGTGGGGTTTTTCTTTCGAAAGGGTTTTCCGCATGTAAATCACTATGTGGTATACATGATATTTTTGTTTAAGTTTTTGTAACTGTTAAAGATCTATAAAATTTTTGCATTATTCTCCTCTCAAGATTAGTGTAGGAAGTTGTTCTGCTACCTTAGCTTCCTTACAATCCATACAACCTACACATGTTAGTTGTACCATGTTGAGAGGGACATGTGAAGGACCTTGAAGAAGAACCTAGTTTTGGATGTCTCTTTCTCTATTTTTGGAGGTACCTAGACCTTGTTTTAGTTTTCCAAGCTTCTTAGGAATGGATAAATATCCATATGATGAATTTTTATGATATCATTCTTGTTGTCCTTGTTGAAACAATGCATTATTTTCATTTCAAACTTGTAAATTGTTTGGAGCTATTACTAAGTCTATAATATTCTATTTCAACATGATTTAGTGAAGTTTGGGCACATTTTGGAGTAGTATTTCTATTATTTAAATCAATTGGGGGTTTGATTGGTGTGTGTTGATGAGATCCCTAGATGACATCATGTTGTTTCATACCTATAGTTGGACATTTATAGTGTATTAGACTTGTACTAATGAGATGTTCAATAACCATTGAGGTATATTGTTGTTATTTTCGAGTCGGGTGGTTATTTCATGATTTGGGGTACCCTTGGGTGTCTTTCAGATGTTTAATTATCATATCAACACTTGTCTCAACAATGTTTCCCTTTAGCAGTTAATTAATGATAATGTGGCTTATGGACTAACATTGTGAAGCTTTAGATGGTCATATTGTTGAAAGCGATTTCTCTTGCTTACTAAATTGTTCCACTAGATGGTTGTATTGCTTTTGACTTGCTTATAGTTTATACTTACTCCAATGAATAAGTGGTTTATTGTAACTTCCCACGAATGGATAAGTGGAAGGAGATTTCATTTAATTTTCAAATTTGTATAAGCTTTCCCATTGAGAAGTGGATGTGCCATTGTAATTCCCATTGGCTACGTGGATGTTTACTTTTAGCATTGCATATGCATCCCACTAAATTAGTGGTTTTGGCCGGCTTGCTGCCTAATGTTTTCCTATCAATAGTTGTTCTCAATTTAACTATAATCCTGAACATTGTATGCTCTCACTTTTCCCTTTCCAAGATTTAGGTGATCATAAAGTGGAAAGGAAGTTGTTATGCATCTCATTTACAGTTGAAGTTAATATTTCCAAAAAAAAATTAGGGTGGTTATTATAGTGGTATCAAAGCTAGTGTTCATGTCAGCTTGTGCTCCTAATCCTGTCATGGAGTTGTAGCTTTCTCTATGATTGATAATTAATAACTCCAATATTATATTAGAGAGAAACAAAAGATAGCTAAATCAAATATCTCAAAGCCTAGTTGAAGAAACTTTTTCAAAAGTTCTAATAGTTAGATAGTACCTTGCTAGTGACAATGCCAATTCATCATAAAACATGGTAGAAAGAGATAAGGGAACAACCCCACTAAATAATTAAAATTATAGAACAAAGAGAAATTTTGATAATATGCTTAATGTGATGTCAGAGATGGTGACCAAATGAATCAAAATATGCCACAAGGTACTCTTGTTCGTAATGGGGTAAGCTCTACCAACAATAGTAATCATCAAAATGGTAATGGACACATTGTTGGAGCAACTTCTAGGTCTATTCTTAGACCTCTCCAATCTACATTTCCATATAGGGAGGAAGCTCAAGTTGTTCTGGAGGCCCAAATTATGATGGTAGATGAAGTGAGGGTTAGCTATGTAGAACAACTCTTTCATTGGAAATCTATGATATTTTGACTCTTGAACAATTTATGAACTAGAAGAAGAAAAGGTGTGGGAGATTGGTAACAAAGGTCCTATTATGCAAAGGGACTATCAAAAAACTCTTGGGAAGGTGACTTTAGTACACTTTAATGGGAGTGATAAGTGCACAACTCATGCTCAAGTCTAGAAGTTGGATATGTTTTTTTGCCTAAGAGCAATGCTAGAAGAAGAGGCAATCAAATTTTCCTCTTTGCATTTAGATGGAGCAATCCACAAATGGTGGTACCATGGCTTGGTAGCACTAGGCCACAATATTATTACCACCTATGATGAGTTCACAAACAATCTCATTGAAATATTTGGTAAGAAGTTTTTTGAGATTCAATTTAGAGAGATTGCATAGTTGAAACAACATGGTTCGATTGTTGCAGGTACATTGTTGAGTTGCAAAGACTATCCATGATGGTGCCTAATATCTCAAAAATAAGACTTGTAGTCCTTTTCAATGAAGGGCTAATGAAGCCACTTAGCGTATGGGTAAAGGCCTTTGACCCACCAACTCTCAAAAGAAGCTATCATAAAGGAAAGGAATATGGAGCTTGCTACTCCAAGGAGTAAATTTTCATCAAAGACCTTTCAAAATGAAGAAGATAAGAAACATTTTACGAAAGAGTCAAATCGGTCCAAAGATTATTACCAGATTGTTGATTCTAACTTTTTTGTACCACACAATAATTCATCCAATCTTATCATTTTTACACCTTTGAATTTAGTTAAATTTGATACAAAACCACCACCTTCTAGTACTAACATTGTATAGGTAGTAATAACTCTTCTTCCTTTAATACATGTCCTAGTGATGATTAGGTCTCCTTAAATTTCCCCCCCTTTTATGCTAGAAATTACAAGGTTGATCCCATCCACTTTGACATCCTTAATATATATTAAAATAATTATAAAATGCATAATACACACTCTTCTATAAATTATGTTTCAATTTCCCAAACATGTGAGTATGCCACACATTTTGAGTATGCTAGTGATGAGGATCTTCCTTCTTTCTATGGACTAATAAATTACTACAACCCTAATATAGAGATGTTGTCTAAGTATGGATATAAAGGAAATTGATTGTGACACATGGAATAAGGAACTAAGGTACCCTTAGAGTGTACATACATATTTTTCTATTGGGCCCAGTTGTTGGACTCCTCATCTAGCTAAGTCCTCTTATCATAATTTTTTTAATGTCATGTTTTTATATTCTACTATTTATTTATAATATATTGATATAATTTTTTATTCATCTCATTATTATCTTCCATTTTTATGACATTTTATACCAAATATGCCCTTTCCAAAACTTTGGATGTAAATATAGGCACCCCCTTTTTCTATCATGATCAAAATATCCCTTACAATCAAAATGTACAAGCTTATTCTTACGAATCTATTACTAAATGATGATCCAATTATTTCTCCTAATATTCCTACTAAGCTTCCTACCATCCTTGATACAAAGGATCATAGGACCCATGCATTTTGTGATACTATTGATGTATCTATGGTTCTTAGTGATTTGATATAATTTTTTAAAAATTGGTGAGCGCCTTTCTCTTGAAAATACTTGACACATTCTCAACATTCACGTGATTTTCTTGACCTATTTTAGATTAGACATATGAAGATATGCCTATTATAGAAATGAATTCATGGCTCATAAAATAATTATTTATCTTGATGCTAAAATAGTTGAATAGAAGATTTATAGAATATGTATCCCAAGGTGGCACTGTTAGTCAAGGCTAAAAAAGAATTAAAAATAAATAAATATTTATTCTCCCAATCAACTATTTCCATTGGATATGTAAAATATAATTGTTGTGGCTAAATTTTATGGTTATATCACATATACACCAATTTCCATTATTTGAATGAAGCTTTTCCTAAATATGAATTCCCCCTTCCAAATATTGACATGATTCTTCTTTCAATTGGTAGGGATGCTCTTCTTTCTTTCATGGATGGATATTATGATCAATATAGTGGATCAATATAAAGCAACTATATTTCTATACATAATCAATTTGGGAATGGTATGCACACATCTATACTTATCTAAAGGGTTCCACCTTTTCGCGTCATTCTTCAAAAAATGCACATATTTGTAGTCATAAAAATGGTATACATCATATTCTTCTTTCTAGTGTATTATATCACTAAGGTTACAATGGTCTTTTTTAGCATTATTTAGGAAAGGTTAAACTCTCATTTCTCTCTAGAAGGCATAGTTAGGGAAAAAAATTATTTCAATTACTTCTTCAAATGTGATATTATTAGAAAAAGTTAGAACAAGATTCCCATGAGTTTTTTAAGAAATGTCCCCAATGTAAAAAAATATATTAATATCATTTGTGCTCCTACACAATAATTACAACCTTACACTTCTCCTTGGTATTTATCTCTTTCGGCCTATATTTAATCAATAAAATTTCTTCGACTTCTTTATAGGGACATACTTCCATTAGTACTACTATATATTACTTCGCTAAGTGGGTAGAGGCAATTCCTCTTTGCTCTACCACCATTGAAGTCATCTATATATTCTCAATAGATCATATTATTTCTTGCTTTAGAGTTCCTTTTGCCTTTGTTTTTGATAATGATTCATCATTTAATCTAACAGGGATGTGAACAAATCTATTGATAAGTTTCATATTTAACATCATTCTCCATACCATATTATCCCCAATCTAATGACAAAGTTGAAGCTTTTGAAAAAATATCAAACAAATTCTATGTAAAATTATGAATAAATATGGAAAATATTGGCATTCTCAAAATTCTTATGGGGTCAAACCACAATAGTGGTTTACAAATTTTATGAGGAAGGAAATTTCATTTTTTTTCCTTTCCCCAAACTCAATGGTTCGACTGAACCACATTAAATGTTCGACCGAACCCCCAAACCCTAAACAAAAAAAAAATATTTTAAGGGGTTCAACCATGTTCGACCGAACCCCCTCAAATAAGACATAAGCAAAACATGATTTTGTCACTGTCATTTTTTCTTTTTACCAGTTGCTTTCCCTATGCTTGTGCGTGCGGTGAATGAAGAACGTGATCTACAAATGGCGAACAAACTTGACTTCATCTCTTCAGTGAATGCAAACTCAACTTCATCTCTCCAAAGTTCATCAACCCAACTTGCATATCGAGCACCAGGTTTGTCAAATTCGAATTTCGTAGAGTTCAAAATGCATTTTTTTGTTAAATTTTGAAACCCTAAATGCAAATTTTTTCAAATTTGTTGAATTGAAACTGCATTTGTTTGAAAGTTTCTAAAGCCTTTTCAACATACACTATTTCTATGATACATTTCTACTCTGTCAAAAAATTAACATGCCCTGTCTATGCTTCCACATTTTGCATACATTTCTACCAGGGCACCTCCAATTTATTTGAGGCATTATATTAAATAGTTCATTAAAAAATTTATTTGAGGCATTATATCAAACACTTCATGGTAATTTTTGATGGAGTATGATAGAAATAGTGTTTCCATTGTATGCACCCTATATCAAACAACTCATTAACAAATTTATTTGAGGCATTATATCAAACAATCCATGGTAATTTTTGATGGAGTATGATAGAAATAGTGTTTCCATTGTATGCACCCTATATCAAACAGTTCATTAACAAATTTATTTGAGGCATTATATCAAAAACACTATTGAAAATTTATTTGAGGCATTATATCAAAACACTATTGGAAATTTATTTGAGGCATTATATCAAACAGTTCATTAACAAATTTATTTGAGAAATTATATCAAACAGTTCATGATATAAAGTTTAGGGTGCATACAATGGAAACTTGGATAAAATTCTTCATATTTTGCCTTTGAGTCTTATGACATTACTCCAAAAATGGTTGGTGAACTAAATGCATGAATCGAAGAATAAATTTAGAGGAAAGAAACTATATTGTTTGAATGAAATGTATAATAAAATAGTTCTATTAGGATTAGAAGGAATGAAGGTATTATTAAATTTTCTAGTATTAGGAAAATATAAAAATATGTCCACTTTACTATATATATATATTTAAAACTATTCTTCATATATCCATGTTAAAACTATTAAAAATTAAATTACATAAATCAATTTTAAATTTGTACAAAGAAATAAATGACTTTGACTAAGATCGAATATTTAAAATATAGCTATCCTCTTTGCAAAATCCAATTTGATTTGAGATATTTATGGACAAAAAATATGGATGAGCATGAGGTAAGTAAGAAAGAATAACCTTAATTTATATCTTCCCTCATCAAATAATTTCATGTTTAAAGAGTTTCTTAAGGCATATCCAATTATGAAAAACTATTATATACTTGTTATAACTATATTAAAGTATATCATGAATAAATTGAAAGGATAAAGAGTAAATCACTAAAAACACATACATAAATCATAGAAGTAAATTGATTAATATAAGGAGATTCAAGTGGTTGGATAATTTTTTCCAAGGAGTGGAAGAGGTTAAGAAGGAACCATCAAATAAATATAATATTTTAAATACTTTAAAAGAAAAATACATTTCTCTCCTGCTCTAAATTGAAATGGTATTCCTTCTAAGATGATAATAATTGAAAAAGAAGAAAATAATCATTATGAAGATCAAGTACCATTGATAAGTTTTAAGAGATCAAATAAAATATTCAACAAAAAAAGAAAAAAGAGAAAATAGTTAATGCTAAAGAAACAACTACAACCAAGCTACTATGTTATAAATTCTCCTCTTATGTAGTCTTCATTTCCCTATAAATTGTGGCCTCCTTGTACAAATTAGCTGTTGATCATCATAGTGAAACAAATTTAGCATTTTGAAATGGTTGAACATTATTATTATTTTTATTTGTATAAGTATAATTATTATGGGTTCATTTCTCCTCTCCTACTCTTCCTAATAAGGTTCTATTTTACAAGCTTCATATAAATGTTAGGGTTCTAACTTCTAAAAATTGAATAGTGTCAACTTAATCTCATTAGACAATGCTCCCCTAGTATTAATGGGGCCAAATTTTTATCTATCAAACTCGGCTATGTTTACATTAAATAAGAGTTTGATACCTTTATCCTGATACTTGAACTAAGATATCTTGGCTCTAATTTTAGTCATTTTATCTAAAAATTATTGGTGACATATCCATTCGTGTTTAGTTTTAATCATTTATTATTGCAATTAATTATTACAAGGAGATTTTTGAAGCTTGTATTCCATCCCCACCATTTTTATTCTAAATATTTGACATTTTCTTTCAACTTAAACTCTAAATTTTATCCTTAATGCTATACATATTTTTCTAGGATAACACATATTCATTATATTTCTATATTTCACTAAATGCGTTTAGGCATAGAAGAAAAACCTTCAATATATCTTTAAGATAACTTTGATACCATCAAGATAATCCCACCTTTTATTGCATTAATATCAAGGTTAAGTAACCCTTCCTCTTTACATGCTTTTCAATTAGAGTATCCTCTAGTAAAAATAGAAACATTAATAGTGTGGTTATCAAAGAGTGTCTAGGGATGCACACATCACTATTATTAATAAATTATAAGATTGTAAGAAATGTTTATGGAAGAAATAACTATCTAATAGAGAATATAATGTATTAGTACATATCTAACTATTACATATTTTAAATAAAGCCCCTTTAAAATCTATCTTATTGCCATTTAATGAGTCAACTAGGTTCAAAATTATTTTCATCTTATTCCCCAAAATTCATCACCTTTACAACAAAACTTGATTTCATCTAATTTATCTTATTTATTCTCAAATCATATTAAAATCACCACCTTAAACTCTAAGAAATATTTGGTAACTTATTTATTTTATCTTCATTTAGAAAGGGGTGTGAAGGGGATTTAGAACCTTTTAAAGTTTCTTTCAAAATAACTAGGAAGATTTTATTCATTGCCTTTCTTGTTGCTTTTAGGATTAGTGTTATGAATTTTGTGCCTTCATTCTTAAAAATTCTTATATCAACTCATTTAGCATTTCCATGATCTTTTTATATGGGAAAGGTCAACATACAATGAGGTAGACACTTTCCATTTTTTTAATTCCTTAATTAGTTCTTTCTAGGGAAACTTTTAGTCTTTTCGAACACCTTACAAAAATATGATAAATGTGTGATTATTTTTCTTTCCACTCTATAAATTTTTGATGTGCTTGGATATATAATTGAGATGATCCACTCATA
This sequence comes from Sequoia sempervirens, assembly GCA_007258455.2. Lineage (NCBI taxonomy): Eukaryota > Viridiplantae > Streptophyta > Pinopsida > Cupressales > Cupressaceae > Sequoia > Sequoia sempervirens. The sequence continues at coordinate 79,170 of VDFB02319487.1, forward strand.
ATGTACAATGATAAAAATTTAGTATATATGAAAGAAATATTTTTGAGACATAAAACTACCATTCTACATAACTCTCACATGCAAATAAGAATATTATTTTATTTAACTAAAGAAATTGTGTGTACTCTATCTTGAAAATTACTAATTAATTTTGAATTATATACTTATAATTTAAAATAAGACCATCCTTTGTAACATGGAATAGATAGGTTAATTTTAATGAAATAAAATATGCTTTTATATTAAGAAAAAGTTACAAATATATGGAACTTATATATTGAGAAATTGACTAAGATGTAACTCTGTATGAGAATTAAGACGCTCGAAAAAATTATATACCTTCTTTCAATAATTAACATTAGAAATTAATACTTGGCTCATATTGTATACCCACCTCCCAATGGTCTTGGAATGGATGCATTTAGATGGAGAAGGATTTCAAAAGGCTCATGGTACTTGTGGAACCCTCAAAGGCATGATATATAACACATGAACTTTATTTATGAAATTTGGTCTTTTGTTGTTGGCTTCTAGTATGAATGTTATCTATAAGGTGGAATTCTTAGTTGAGACTCTCAATCTTCCATTGTTGGTTTCTAGTGTGATTATACAATATGCTCACCAAACTGTATTAATTTCTAATGTTAATTATTCAAAGAAGGTTTTGTTTCATAAGAAGAGACCTATGTTCACATATTCCAAGGCATGTTATTATCCACAATGCATGACACTTCTTCACATCTCTACTAGGTTTTAAGCAGATACTGATCTGCCATTTCCATGGAGGAGATTGATGATTTAAAAAGAAAATATCATGCCATTTCTTTCTTGAGAAGTCATGTTTGCATTCATGATTTGCAACTTCCATCTTCATCCAAAAAGAAATTTTGTTATCGTTATGTGCTTGATATTAAAACAAATCAAAACCTTCATTTGAGCATGATCGCCAACACAAAGGTAAACAAGTGGAAACAAAAGAAATCTTAGTTAATGGATTTCAACATGTTGGTGGAAAATCTACATCTTTTTGAAAGTGGATTCCTAGCTTATTAGTCTTATGTTTAGTAAGGTTTTGTAATCTCCATTGTGTTATGTATTCGGGTCATGGGTATATCTAGTATGATGTATTCTTTTGGGTATTTTGGGTGCATAAAAGAATGTGCATATGTACTGATGTATTCAACCAATGTGCTTTTGTAACATTGTAATTAGACAATTGGTCATTTATACTAGGACCTCACTGGTCTTTTTGATATTTTGTAAAATTTGTTACTCGGACTGCAACTGAGGGTTTTCTTGTTGGTTCTTTCCCGCCAGTATGTCTGCCTGAACCAGCTATATGTAAAATATTATATATAAATAAAATTATAAGTGGTCTCCCACTTTTTCTTAAAAAAAAATTTCTTGTAAATGTCCACATCTTTTTCCTTGACATAGTTGCTATTTCTTAAAAGATTTCTTATGATTTTTCATAATGTTGGTCAATACTTTACTGTAAATATTCTATAGTCATGCTCTTAAATGTCATAATAATATGTCATAAGAGGGTTTCATCTTATAAAGCTATAATAATATTATATGCATTTAGAACATCTTAGACACCTCCCTTGAAGCATTCGACAAATGACAAATAACTACCAACACAAAGTGAGATGCCTCATTTCCTAATATGAGGACAAAATAATAAATCAAAATATTAGGATGCAAGGTTGATCCACCTTTCCCAATACTTAGCTAAGCTTATCATCTATTGAGGAGTGGATCCCAACAACAATTGTGCTTAGTGCTTACTACCAATCCAAGGAATACCTATTCATTTTTTCTTTATTGTATGCCTAATGACTCCTCCTATCAAGTTAAATTGTGGGAATGGATTTTTATGCCCTCCCTATGACTAAATGGCTACAAGGAGGTGAATATGATATGGTGGAAAAAACCAAGATACAAGTTGGTTTAGTTCTCATAAACTCTCTAAAAAATAATTGAATTCCTACATCCTAACTAGAAATACCATGAGAGGTTTAGATCCCATTTTAGACAAAAAATATTCTTATACTGATCACTAGTTCACTTGGACCAACTAAAGAGATGGTGAAATAAGGGAAACTTAGTTGTATTGGTAGATTAAAACTTAGTTATTTCTCTTTCCATTGTCCCCTCTCCACAAAACACCGTTATTTAAGTAGATTCTATTAAACCTATCTCACATATCACCTCCCAATTTTTTAAATTTTTCAAACTTCTTATTCCTCATACCTAATAATCTATCCTTCAAGCTCAACACTTCCCACCTCAATCAAATTGATCACCTTGCTTCCCTAATATCCCTTTGGTTGATATTCCTAGACCTCATCAAAATAGTAAGTGGATACAATTGTGGAATGATGCAATTAAATCTATTGCACTACCTTACTATGATATTACAATAAGAATATGGCTAGAAAGAGATCTAGAATGGAAAAAAATATGGATCCAAATAGAAAAAAAAAACTTGTTTTGGCTTTAGCACTTACTAATAACTTTTCTACAATGAGTGGTTTTGTGCATGTTTTGCACACACACCTCACCATAGGCAGGGACCCCCTTTTCTTGCTCCCGACAGGCTGCTTTGCTCCCGTCTTGTTTTGCGTGTCCCATTTTCCAAGCCCAAATTGGTCATGTGCCTTCAAATGATCAAATCCCCCTGCCCAAATTCACCTACTTAGGGTATTCAAATCCACGGAGAAACAAAGTCCCCTGTCCCTTTTCTGCCTTTTGTCTTGTTCCTGCTAACTTGTTCCTTGATCGCTCAATTCACTTTTTTCCACATTTTTGACTTTGGGGACAAGTTTCCTATGGATTTGGGATGTTTTTGTGGTGCCTAAGTGAACTACCAAAGTTTTTTCAATGTTCCGTTAAGTTTCGGTGGTTTCAAAACTTTCCCTGCAGAACTCCCTTCCTCTTTGGCTATTTTGGAAACATCCGTGGACCCCCGCCGGTCCAGTTTCCACATTTTTGACTTTGGGGATAACTTTTTGGTGGATTTGGGATGTGTTTGTGGTGCTTAAGTGAATTTCCAAAGTTTCGTCAATGTTTTGTTAAGTTTCAGTGGTTTCGGAGCTTCGTCCCCCTTTGGCTATTTTGGAACATTCGTGGAGCCCCGATGACCTGGCCTCCGGAGCCCGGCCCCATCCATGGCTGTTTCCGGGACTCTGTCCCTCCAAGGCCGTTTTGAACATCCGTGAGGCCCCGACAACCCGGCCTCCAGAGCCTGACCCCTTCGTGGCCGTTTTCGGGACTCTGTCCCTCTGAGGCCATTTTGAACATCCGTGAGGCCCTGACAACCCGGCCTCCGGAGCCTGGCCCCTTCGTGGCTGTTTCTAGGATTTCATCCCTCTTTGGCCATTTTGAACATCCGTGGAGCCCTGGCGACCCAGCCTCCAGAGCCCAGCCCCTCCGTGGCTATTTTTGGGACTCCATCCCTCCATGGCCGTTTTGAACATTTGTGAGGCCCCGACAACCCAACCCCTCCATGGCCATTTCTGAGACTCTATCCCTTTTTGGCCGTTTTGAACATCCGTGGAGCCTCGGTGACTCGACCTCCGGAGCCCGGCACCTCTGTGGCCATTTTGAACATCCGTGGAGCCCCAACGACCTGACCTCTGGAGCCCGGCCCCTCTGTGGCTGTTTCCGGGACTCCGTCCCTCTTTGACCATTTTGAACATCCGTGAGGCCCTGACGACCTGGCCTCTGGAGCCCGGACCCTTCGTGGCCGTTTTCGGTACTCCGTCCCTCTTTGGCCATTTTGAACATTCGTGAGGCCCTGAGAACCCGACCTTTAGAGCCCGGCCCCTCCGTGGCCGTTTCTGGGACTTTGCCCTCCGTGGTTGTTTTGAACTTCTGGTTTTTTTGAAATGAGTCCAATCTTGAGGAAGTTTTTTTGGGCACTCTTCCTTCCCCTTTTCCCATGTGCTATAATTAAAAAATATTGGTTTTGCTAAGTTTTGTGAAGTCCGAGAACTTCCCTTCTGGTTTGTTGTCCCCCGTTCATTGCCCACCCCCTTGGGCCCGCATTAATGTTTATGGTCCAAATGAGCTCCAAATATGAATATTATGATCTTTTGATGATGCATGGATGGATCTAACAAGGATTTTGCAAGATTTGACTAATATTTTCCTTGATTTGTGTATGGAAGCACTTATAACACTTCATGTATGTAGGATTCAAGAAGCTTACTACCGGTCTGTTAGGAGACCCATTGAGAAAGCTGAACAAGGAAAAGTGCATTGCTCGTGTCACCATTCATTTCATGTTCGCCTCTCCACCTAGCACACACCAACAGGGTCAGCATTAGAAGGACTATGCCAAGGAAGTCAAGGACAAAAATGCAAGGGGGTGGTCTTGAAGAAGGCATTAAGGAACTGTCCTACTTTTCACCAGATGATGATGAGTTGTCTACCTGAATCAGGGGAAACTAATCCATTGATGCTAATCGTCAACGGGCTTGTTTGATCCAAGGAAGAACACTGCAAACACATCAAGTAAGAAGGCAACTTTCAGGCAGTTTCTGCTATAGTGAAAAGGGAAATCAGCTAAATGAAAAAACTACTATAGCACTTGGGCACTAGATGACAAAATGGAGAAAAGACAAGGAATGTATTTTTAATTGCTAAATATTGTGGGGTAGGTGAAACCCTAATGTAAAAAAATCTGGGCCATTCGTTGTAAATTGATCCTAGCCATTCACTTGGGCTTTGGAAAACTATAAATAGGGGCTTGCCCCTCATTTGTAAAGGTTGGAGAACTCATGTAAAGACATTCAACAACAATAGAAAGAAACATTGCATGATTTATGGGCGTTCCTTTTGAGTTTGATCTTTATGTATGCATGGTTCAACTTACCTATTAGTTTAGGTGTTAGTTTCTTGAATGGAAGTGGTAATGGTGTTTGTTGTTTCAGTATTTGAGGAATTTTCAGCTCATGCTTTTTGTGGTTCATTGATGATGAATCACTTTGCAAAGCTAGTTTGAGTCTCCTTCCTTTATTGCTGCAACTTAGTTTGATTGCATGTACATGATGTGTGTATGTAATATGAAAATATGCAGTCCTTAGAAGATTGCACTGGTTTTGTGCAACTGTAGGTTTCTCTTGGCAAAGAAAAACCTAGTTTAGGGAGTTTGTCTACTGTAGCAACCACCATTGTTACTGTTCATTCGTAGCTTAGGATTAGAACAACTTTCTTAACCCTTCTCCTTTTGCTATTTCTTTTAATCCTTTGTTAGAGTAGGATCCAAAGCACCACCATGAAGCTAAATTAGATGAACTTGATGAGTTCCAGCTTGCTATTTTGAGTGGACATCCACTGTTTATTCACTTCCAGCACTTTGAAATTGCATTTGCAAACCCAACTTCCCATGCTTTGTAACTCATTTGTAAGACTGCCTTGTGATTCTAGCAAATCACATAAAACAATTGAGATATTCCAAGCATTGTCAAGACCTGACATTAGAGACCTTGGGATAGTGTTTTGAAATCTAATTGTGGAAGATTGTCTTTCAAGAGAGGTAGTGCACCTACGCACTGCTTGTGTTGAGAAGTGCATAAAAAACACATCAACAAGTGGTTGCTTCCGTTGAAATGAAACTTAGAATATTTGAACTTAATTGTGGTAGAGGATCTCAATTAAGAGATAAGCTACATTGGATGAAAGGATATAAGGGATACAAATTATTTTTTAGTTATCTCGAACATATTTACATTCTCGAAAGTGGATAATATCTATTGTTGATCAAGAGAGGTAGTTCCATGACAACTCTAATGATATTAAATCCATTTTCCTCCAACATTAGAAATAATTTTTAATTGATCTAGTTGAAAGAGATCCACGTCAAGATATAGTGAAAATTATGGGCATAACAATTATATATTTTTTAACATATATAAAATGTATGGTTGGATTAGTGAGATATTTATAGCAAGTATGCAATATGAAGTCAAAATTTATTAGATTTGATTCTTAATAAATTATTTTTAACGATTCAATTTATAGCTTTATGCAATCTATAAGTTTAAATAGTTTGATGGTATCTAAACTTTATACATATAAAAATATGATAAATGTCTAATTATTTTTCTTTCCAATCTATAATTTTTTGATGTTCTTGGCTATATAAATGAGATGATTCACTCATATTGTAATGATAAAATTCATCCTCATATGAAGGATTTTATATTATCTTCCATTAAATTCATCCTCTTTATGAGATTTTTATGGAATATTGATATTCTAGTGTGAATTCTTAATTTTAGACATATCTTAACTAGATAAATTTAGGTTCAATGAAGGCAATAGAACTTTTTTTTCACTTGCATAATCCTATTTTGAAGTTCATTTATGTTAACAACTATTAGATTAAATATTTTTATCCCCAATTATTTTAAATTATTTTATACTAATCTTTGTATTCTTATTCTTTCTTTCATCATTTCATTTAAAATTTGAACCATTTAAGGATGCTATGTTATAGATTATAGTTGTCTTCCAATTTTTTTAAATTGTTAATGGTATGAAAATATTATTGATGATAGATGAATTATTACAACTATTTTAGATTTGTATTCCCTTTATCTAGATATATTATTTACCAAAGTCTCATTGCTCTTTTAGGTGTACTGTATATATATATATATATATATATATATATATATATATATATATATAACATGGAAAATGCAGATCATGTTCCACCTACGCCAGATTCTTTGTTTGCAAATACTAGTAATGAGATTAAAAAATTGAGAGATTCATTAGCACAGGGTGCAAACTTGAGGATATATAGTGAACCGTGCATGTTAATATTACATAGTCTAGAAAAACTAAAAGATGAACTTGAGAGGACTAGTGCATATTCCTCAAATAGAGTGACTGCTATTCTTTCCTGCTGTGATACCTTGGAATTCCTACCACTCTAAATGTGCGAATCTAACTAAGAAACATGAATAAAAAAATGCCAAGGACACCTCAAGATTAACTAAAAGAGAGTTACAACGAAAATGAATGCAAATAAAATGAAACACAAACAATTTTACCTCCCTTGTTGTTGAAACTTCTTTGATTGGCCCTTGCTTGGATTGGTTGTGTGCTCCTTAGATGATTGTTTGAATGTCTATAATGCAAGCTTCAATATGCAAAATGATGGACAAAGATGGTTGAATGATTGAAAAAGGCTTGGACAGCATGTAGTTATGAGAGTGCAAAGTGTTGAGAATGCAAAATGACAGCATAAGGGTGCAAGATAGCTAAGTGTTGTAGAAATGCCCTTGAGGAGGGTATTTATAGAAGAATTTGAATTCTCTAGAATTCAAGGGTCAGGATGATCCAACAAGGCCAAGATGAAGGGCTATGGTGGGTTGAGAACCCACAAGCCCTCACATCTTATGTGGAGGAGTGAAGTGGACAAGAGGATATGAGGTGGGAGATGAGTTGTCAAAAGGTACATGAGGTGGGAAAAGGACATGCACCTTGGGGGGATGAAAGGATTTCCACAAAAGGTTTCTTGTCCCCAGCAGAGGTGGGAGTGAAGGGACTTTTGAGAATTTTAAATTCCTCAAAATCTACATGGGGAGAAAGGAAAGGTGGTTGGGAGGATAAATGTGAATTAAAAATTCACATTCATAAGATGATCTAGAGGATAAAAGGCGGGCTCCAAAAAGGTGGGACTTGGTCACATGTGGAGATTGTGACAAGTCCAAGGTTCTAGAAGCCTTGGGAGAATGGAATGTGAATTAAAAATTCACATTTAAAGGAGGGGAGTCTAGAGCAAATAAATGTGAATTAAAAATTCACATAGGAGAGAGGGTTAACATCAAAAAGGAATGATTGGAGATATGTGCTTATTGTATGGATGTATGGTAATGGTGATATGTTATTTGTACCTATTGGAATCTATGATGGTTTGGATATATGGATGCCTAATTGATAGATGTGTTGTGTATGTATATGTGTGAGATGGATTTTGTATGAACAGTTTATATATGTAGGATATGATGTACTATGTGTCTAATAGTTTGTGATGCAGGTAGTGATGGAGATATGGACCTAACATGTGGGAATGCAGGTAGCAATGGATGCATGGACAGTATGCGGCTATAGGTGCCAATAAGAACTGGTAGGGTAAGTGGAGGGGAGGTGGATACGTGATGATGGATGTAGTCTGGCATCTGTCAAAAGGTATCAGTATCCTGAGAAGAATGGAAGAGAATGAGGGCTTGTATTTGCACAACCAAAACCATAGGGTGAGTGCGAATGCAATGATTATGAAAAATGCAATCCTAATTCAATTTATCATCTTTGGAGCACTGGTTTTTGCTATAGCATAAGACACAACACACCAAGGTATAGAGGACCGAGGTAAATCAGTGTCTAATGCATGAGACAAACACGCCAGACAAGAAGACTATCCCAATACCCCAAAGTCTCAAAAGAAAGGCTTTAGTCGGGCCCAGTATTGGGATAACCGCAAAGACAGAAGGATGCCCCAACATAACACAAGACCTCGGGGATCTTGGTGGGTACTATGTGGGACAACCAAGAAGACACAATCAAAGAAAAGATCAAGATATGCCCCTATGTGGACTAGTCAAAACGCGCCAT
>VDFB02319490.1:0-16110 GCA_007258455.2 Sequoia sempervirens
CGTTCTCTAATAGGAGGTGATGTAAGCATGTTCTTTTCGACAAGCTACAATATGATATTTTGAAGGGTATCGGGTAAATGAGTGAACTCCCTCTCATGTTTCCCAAAATGATTTGTAGTCTTGATAGTAGTCACTTGATTATTAGTTTGTTGACTTGTTTGAGGGGAATTTAGTTGTAAAAATCCCTTATTTTGCTTCATGAAAGGTTGATATCCATTTTGAGTTGTAGATCCATATTTTCAGTACAACTAGGGTGATTTTTCATATCTCGACCACAAGTCAATTTTTGATAATCACATAGGGTGGTACATAACTATGTGAAGGATGGAAATCTCAACATTTCAATTTTTATTTGGATTTTATCTTGTAAGTTGGAAATAAACATTCATTGAAGGTTGAAATCAATAATCTTAATGTTTACTTGTGAATAAAGTGTTTGGTATCTTCCTATGAAATTAGTCACTTTCTCATCCTATTTTTGTTTGTATTTCATTAAATCAGAAAGGTTCATCTTGGGACCCATGTGAATATGAAAGTGATTGTAAAAGGAATCAATGAGTTTGTTGAATGAACCAATTGAATTATTTGGAAAAGAAGAGAACCACTCTAAAGTAGTATCCTTCAAGGACCTAGGGAATAGCTTATCCAAAATTTTATCTTCAAAAATAAAATCACTACACAAGGATGTGAAAGCAGAAACATGGATTACAATATCCTTTTCCACCATATTTCTTGAATTGAGAGACTTCTATACCTTGTGGCATTTTTGCTCTTCATATGTCGAAAGATAGTAGGTTGGATTTGATGTATTGCCAAGGTTGATTGTTGTTGTTTTGTTGTAATTTTGTAACTTGTTGTTGGATGAATGTCATAGTTTGCAAAAGTGAGCTAATGAGATGATAATTTTGGTTGTAAGGTTGAGAGGAATAAGGTGGTGTAGTGTATGTATGTGGAGGCCTACAAAATTATAGTTTGGTGAATGTGGATTTTTGAGGGGTTATTGTGTTCGATTGGACAAGGCTAGAAGGCTTTCCTACAGGAATACCTAAGGAATTTTATACAGTGCTAGAAGGTATGATTGTTGTGGTTGGTTTAACGGTTGTGGTTAGTTTCAAGGTTATTATAAGTTGAAAGGTTGTTGTGGGTTGAAAGGTTGTTGTAGGTTGAAAGGTTTTTATGGGTTGTGTACTAGTGTATGTAGGAATAGACATTAGTATCATGGAGAATGGAATTGGAATTACACCTTGGATTTGAGTAGACCCCAAAGCTTGAGTGGAATTAGGGATGGTAGGGATGGTGTTGGTAACATTAAGCACATTGGTTGTAGGAGGTGAAGTCATGGGAAATGAAGTATGCAAACTACGAGCCATGGAGGGTTGATTATCAACATTATCAGAAAGAGAGTTAGGAAACCCAAGATCTGAGGCAAGTGAGATATCATGGGATGGCATGAACCTTGAAATTCATCTTACAATAGTATTTCTAATATGACACCAAGTTGTAAAAATCATACAAGTTTTACAAACCTAGTTTGCAAATTCTAAAATAGAAAAATGGAAATGCAACAAACTACAATGAAATGCAATTTACTGATTATGCAATGCAATAAACTAAAAATGAAATATAATTTTTTATTTTAACAATGCACTAAAATGAAGCAATTTAATCTATATGTAATGAATCGGATGAAAGAACAAATAACGAAACTGAAACAAGAAAGTAACATGAGCAAATATAAGCCTAAAACTGAGCTCTTAATTTCTAAAAAATGCATATCAATAGCTAATAGAGACTCATTCACTAGTAAGGGAAAATGGGTCTTGGTTAGATATTTCTAAGATGTTTTTATTGATTTCAAAGTGGATTTTAATGCTTTATTAGATGCTAGAAGGTTCAAGTTTGACCTAACTAGGGACTAATTCTCCAGTAAAGGTGAATGGGTATTTGTTAGGTATTTTTAAAGTGTTTTTTAATGATTTTCAAGCTTTTTGTAATGTCTTAGTTCCACAGGTCTAAAGGCGGTAAGTTTTAGTTTCATTTTTTCCAAAATGCAATGTGAAAATGCAATGAAGCTGATGAATGCAATGACCTAATTTGTGAAATGCAATTTTATTTGATTCTTAAAATGCAATTTTACTTAAGAATATAAATAGTATTCACAATGTCACTTGGCTTGTTTGTATTTTCAAATTTTGAAAATTAAAATAATACAAATCTAAACCTATTCAATGCATCTTTCAGGGTTCGATTAATATTAATTGGAAAATGGTTCTGAAAATGAATTGATCAAGATGATAAACCATTGCTTCACCCCCCTAATATTATGTGATTTTTTATGTGATAAGATGCTAATAATAATAAGAAACAAACCATAACTATTATAGCAACTATGAGGTGATTTTTTAGAGCTCAAAATGATGTGTACCTTGCTCTAAGAAGCCTATTGTTAGGACAAAAAGGGATCATCCGCCTTTAGTGGAAAATGGGTCCCTATGAAGGTTTTTGAAACTAAGATTTGGGTTATTTTCCTTGATGTTTGTACTCTCCAATCCTTGATTTCTAGCTCTTGAAAACTTGTAAAAAATTTGTAGCTTTGATTCTTCATTCTCGCATTATAAAGATCAATCTTGCAACTTGACAACTTTTGTAACATTGCTCTAAACTTCTTCTCTGCTTGATCTTCAACCTACAAATCTACAAAACCACACTAAATAGGAGAAAAAATTGTTTATTACTAGTGAATAGGGGTTTTCCTAAGTCAAACCCCTTGTAGGTAATTAAACCAAATGATGAAATAAGGAAATTAAAGCATGAACATGAAACTTTAAGTTATGTTGATAACTTGGATGTTGTCTTGGAAGATAAATCTGCAATCTAATATGTAGTGGTCAAGAAGAATGTAGATCTTGATCTCAAATAAGATGTGAAACAAATCTTGAAAGTAGACCTTCAATGCTACATTAACTATCTTAGCTCAACAAAATGTAGGAATAGACTAAACCCTTGACATGATGAAATGATCTTGGAATAAAACATTGATAAGCTGCCTTGAAATGCCTTTGAAAATGCTCTTGTAAACTCTTGTGTAAATTATCTTGATTGCTTATGAATTTCTAGGATGAAACTATGTAAATTAACCCCATATTTATACTAAATCTAGAGATTAACCCCAAAATTCAAACAATTCAAGCCAACAACAGATTTGAAAAAGAATGTTATTAAAATCTCAACAAAATAAAATTCCAAAAGGGGGTCATTATTAATGGAGGACCCATTATCCATCTAGGGTGAATGGGTCTTGGTACAAGTTTCCAGGACCATGCCTTCAGGAGGTGAAAAAGCATTAAAAAACCCATATGAAATATGCAAAGAAAGGGGGGTCCTATAGAGGGAGGACCCATTCACCACCTAGGGGCGAATGGGTCCTAGCACCAATTTCTGGAGGACCTCAAAATTTTCCTAATTAAATTTTTTTACAATTTGAATTATGGGTGTCAGATAGATCTTCTCATAAGGTGTCACAAATAGGTGATTGTTGGCCATCACAAGAGCCCCTTTGATGCAAAGACACAATAGCTGGAACTTCATGGTTTTATTTGTCAAGAATATAGACATTTCAGTCAATATATTGAATGCATTATAAAGTTGATGACATATTCTCTTCATTTTTGAAATTTTTGCGTTTAGTATGACAATGCATGATGTTTTCTACAATGATAGCTTGGTTGGCTTCTTCAGGCATTGGTTTGGTATTAGATTGTATGGTGAGTTTGCAGTTGTCTTTAACAATGGAAAAAAATCTTAGCTTGACAGATTAACAGTGCTCTATGAAACTCTTATGCAAAGTGTTTCCAAGAAGTAATTGATATAAGAAATTTGGCTATACTCTTTTATGTTTAATTTTTATTCACATGCTATTACTATTTACATAGTGAATGTTGCTTGAAATTGAGTTTTGCAATGCTTACAGTGGTGTATACTTGATTTTTTGTTCTTGCTGCTAGGATAGTGGTCTTTTCGCTGTGTGACAAACATTCCTTAAAACATGATTAGTTTATATTATGACTTCACATTTTCTTGCTCAGTGCTGGTAGATATGTTGTAAAGGTAAAAGGAAAAGCTTTGTTTTTCAATTCACTATCATTGGTGAAAAAGGTATGGAAAAGTTTGGGAAATCATTTGATATAAGTTTTATAGGTTTGAAACATGAAAGTATAGTACAGTGAATGTTGTTTTAAGGAGAATCTTATTGTTGAAATGACAATATGTATGCTTTTGTGAATTTATGATGCATACTAGTATTATGATTATACACTACTATTGTTTTACTAGTGTATAATCACTCTCATTTGTTTTCACCATTTGTTTCCTTAAGCATTGGTTTAGATCATGGTTGCATCTGGTTCTTCTTAGTATTATCAAAGTTCATCTTTGGTATGCTTTAGTGTTACATTTGTTAACAAATATGATCATTATATCATCATGCTTCATATGGATAGGATTAATCATTCATAGGTTGAACTATATTCTTATTCTTTATAATGTTCAAAGGTTTCATTGAGATATTTCATTCATGTTCTGTAAATTCCTCCAGTTCATGGATTCAGGGGGATAAATCTATAGTGAGTTGATGAATATTCAATTATCTGATGATATTTTTGCTCATTTTATGTATTGATGATTAGTGTATTCCTTCCATATTTCTTGTTGGTATCTTACTTATCTTCTTTGAGGTGACAGGTATGTGCTAAAAGTAGTGGTATGTGTAGATAGGGATTTATTGCTTCCACATTCAGTTTTTTCCCTCAGGGTCTTATGATTGTTCTTTATGTTTCATATATGCACTCTAAATTAGTTTTTCATTTGTTGAGTATCTTTTCATGCCTATATTTCATTGATTCACATATTTTTATGAGGAATTCCTTTGTCTCTTGATGTAAAAATGGGGATAGATCTATGGTGTCTTGCCATCAAGGCCAAAGGGGGAGTTTGTTCACCCACATAGTTGTTTCCCTTGATGTCAAAGACACACAACTGGAACTTCATGGTTTTATTTGTCATGAATACAGACATTTCAATCAGTATGTCAAATGCATTATAAATTTGATGACATATTCTCTTCATTTGTGACTTGTTTGGGTTCAGTATCACAATGCATGATGTTTGTTACAATGATAGCTTGGTTGGCTTCTTTGGGCATTGGTTTGGTATTGGAATGTATATGAGAGCACCTTCATGAGCAAGTTATGGCTAATTCTTTCTTGTGTGGTCAATGGTCACAAGGAACCTTATTTTCTTTACATTTCATCTTGAAGCTTAATGGTTTAATTTTTTTATTTTTCATAGGTAATACAAGGTTGGTTATCATTGATTTTTGTCTAAGGTAGAAGTAATCGTTAAAATATTGAGCTAAGCACTTGGGGCCATTTGACAAGCATTATTATAGAGTTATAAGGTATGAGAATAGTTCTCATTGTAAAAAACTTGATATATATATATAATTTATTGATTATGTTGTTCACAAGGAGACGTTTATATGATGAACACACTAACAAGGTATATTTATGAGGCTTCATTATAATATTTTTCACTTATATTTCCTCCATTTTATATGTGCAAAGAATGATAAGATGATAAGGGTTGTCATATGAACTCAACCAAATAATGTTTAAGACCTAGTACATTGACATATCCTAAGGCATCGTCTTTTGAAGAAATTACTAATATAAGGCTAATAAACCTTATCATAGGCACTAAAAGTGGCATGAACCATAGATGTAAAAGTGGAAAAGAAAAATATAATTGAAGCTCATTTTTATTATTATCGACATACTTATGAGTATGGGTTTTTAGATTTGCATTGTCTAAGGAATGTATTTTGATGATCGACACAATGATTATTCCCTAAACGATATCATTTGGAAAACACAAGGCGATAGGAAATTAGGGTGGTTTGTGGAAGCATGGTGAACAATGAAGGGAAGAGGTAGTATGGTGCCTGTACTTGGTAGAAAATGATTTCAGGTCTTTATGACAACCATCTCTAAAGCTTTCAAAGTGGCGTTGACTTCATTGTGATGATCTTTAAGTGGTAATATATTTCTATTAAAACCCTATGTTGTGTCTTGCATTTATTTGTGTGTTGACTTGGTACTATTGTCTAAATGTTTCTATTTAAAAAAAAAATTACCTATCAACAAAGATTCTTTGACAATTGTATATGGTCTATGATTTGGTTAGAAGGTCTTTGATGAACAAGGGTTGAAAGTGTTGAACATGATTGTGGTAACTACTATTTCATTCTATTAAATGGATGCACATTTTGGCATTTTTTCGATGAAGTTTGAAACAGGAATAACTTGAAAGAATATATTTTCTGATAGAGATGATCATTTCTAGTTTATATTGAAGCTTTAGTTTAATATTAAAATTGTATTTCATTTATTTTGAAATCATTTATAGAGGAATGATTCTTTAATATTTAAAGCACTTCAAGTGTTGGTTCCACTTATTTTTATCTACATACAAATTCTTGTGTCTCCAATATAAATGAGACAAACAAGAAATGTTTCATAGAGAAATAGAGATTACACTTTGTATTGTTATTTGAAGAATATTTTTATGTGAAAGTTGTAAATGATCAAGTCAATGAGACAGATTGATCATTGTCAATGAGGAAGATGTGTGTATTCCAGTGAGACAAATGTGTGTATGCCAGTGAGGCATTCTTGTAACTAGTGAGGTTCTTTGGTCAGTGAGGCCATTTTTTCCAGTGAGGCATTATTTTATTGCCAATGAGGCATTTGAAATCTATCAGTGAGATAGTATTTCCAGTGAGGCATTGTAAATGGATTTTTTTTAGATTAAGCTAATGGGGCATCATTTCCGGAGTGGCTTTTTATCCCTAGAGGGTTTTCGACTCATCAAATCTTTGTCTCATGGTCTCGTTGTTTTGGTGTGATAATATTTGATGGTTGTGATGATATTTTATTTGCTTTAATATTTTTTATTTCAATTCTTTAATGATTGCATTCAATTCATGAATGTATTTATCATTGAAATATTGAGAGCATAAATTAATTGGTTCCTTTTAAAGGAAAATGTTAAAAAAATTCTAAGACACTAATTCACCCCCCTCTCTCAGTGTCTTCTTCACTCCAACAATGATCCCACAATAGTGGTTTATACTTTTTGGGACATCTTGATTTTTTGTTGAAATCAATTTTTTTTAGAATATATAATGATGAAAGCCTTGAAAAGCTCCATTTAAATGATTCCAATTGAAGAGGGATTGATCAAACCACCTTAGATCAAACCGCCTTGGATAAAACCCCACTAGTTTTAAACCATTCCTATAATGGAGTCTCCTTTACACCTATCAAAATGCTAATAAAAATTCACTTTTGATTTACATTTTGGGGGATCAAATGAATTCATTTAAAATTTATTTTATGTAAATATGTAGTTGTTATTATAAGCTTCCCACAAAGTATATTTTAAATATATTCAATGTAGGTTTTTCATCGAAAATCATCTATAAAAATTTTATTCTAGGTATTGATTTCTTGTGAATGTAGGTTTTTCATCGAAAATCAACCTCTGCGTTCTGCACATGTGGAAAAATAGTAGATTATGAAAAAAAATGAAAAATATGTTTGAGCTAGGTATTGATGTCCTTGATCTAGTAAAAAATAAAATGAGTTTTGATACATACAAAAAAAAGTTATGTTGTTTACGGTCCACCTATGTCTAAATTACAATTGGTTTGACTTCAAAACTTGATTAAGAAAAAAATATTTAATAAAACACTATCAAACCAAATGAACTTGCTAGATATCATAGTTATAAAGCTAAATTAAAAAAAATAGAATTAAATCCTTCATAGATTATTTTTTTGTTTTTTATGGTGAGCATCACTCTTTAAAAATGGTGTTTACTGATAAAAACTAGTTTTCAAAAGAGATGGAAAAATAAATGCAATATGATTCTATTTAGTTGAAAAATGGAAGCTTTATGGTTTAAGACATAGAACACCACTTTTCTCAAACTTTCAAGGATTCCCTTGAGATCTCAATCAAATGATGATAATGGGAGAAAGAGATCTACTAAGAGACTATCCTAGAGGTTGAATGTTGAAAGGTGGAAATTTTTTTCGCTTCCTCTCTTAGGGTTTAGGACCTAAAAGGGAAATTGTTACTTTCACTCAAGAAAAAATCCTTGAGATCTCAATGCAAAAGAGAAAGAGATCTTACAAGAGGGTTGTTCTATGGGCTATATATAATATAACGACAATTTCACCATCAAGTTAAGAATTGTAAAAGATAATGAGATGCAAGATGAAATGCAAAACCCTAATTCAATGCAAAGTGACTCTAAATGAATTATAAAAGTAAATGAAATAAAATAGAAAATTGAAGACAATAAGGTGTGCACCTAAGAAACTGGAGATGGTTGAATGGAGGTTTGAATCACTAGAAATGTTGCATTTACTATTGATTAGGACTCATTCACCAAGTTGGGCGAATCAATCATGTTTTTGAGAAACTGCAAGGAAAAAAGAATCTACCAAAAGGGTATCCAAATCTGCAAAGTCCCTAAAAATTGACTAGAAATGGGACTCATTCACCAGAAATGGTGAATTAGTCTAGTTGGGATTTTCTACAACTTCAAAAGTTGATCCTACTCTTCTTTGTTTTCTCTATCCTTCCTAATTGGTTTTCAGATTCAAATCTCTAAATTGTAGCCTGTAGGTCTTCTTCGAGGTTCTCCAAGGCTTGATGAAAACTTTGACAGCTTTTAATTATTTGCAACTTTTATCCAATCTTGATCCTTAGGAAATTTGTAGCCTAGACCTACAAATCACACACAAAGGAGAGGGAAAAATGTTGGGGCATTAGTGAATAGGGGTTTTCCTCAATCAAACCTCATTTTGGAAATCAATCCTTAAAATGAAATAAAATAAGAATGGAGAATTATGAATAAACTAATAGCAATGTTGCAACTCACCAAACCTTGGCAATAAGGTGCAACAAATATGCTTGTAATGGTTGTAATGGATGTAGACTTTGATTCTTGCTTGAATGATGTTGATCTTGAATGTAATGCTTGCTTGAATCACAAAATCCTACACCATAATTGTTAGCTCTAAAACAAAATGATGCATGAAATCCTTGACATGATGATTGACATGCTTGAATGCTACTCTAAAATGCTTGAAAATATTCTCTTGAATACTATTGTGAAAATTTGATTTTCTTGTAAAATTGCTAGTTGAAAATATGAGTGAAAGAACCTTTTATTTATACTCAATTATGCATGAATTCCCAAAATTACAACACTACAAGCTAACATTAGATCTACGAGAATAAAATCCTACCATAATTTTGAATTAATTTTAATTTTGGGCCACACTAGACTCATTCGCCCAAGGTGGACAATGAGTCCAATCAAGCATAATGTATGGGACCGAAAATCAAAAGTCCTTAGAAAGATGTAAAAACATGTTCATGACCCAAAAATCTAGGTGGGACCCATTGGCCCAAGGTGGTGAATGAGTACTAGATCACTAAATCTAGGCTACACAAGCCAAAAACACTAGAATTATGTTTAGGTACTGATTGGTGTCGGTATTATCCTTGAAAAGATGTAATAAATGAGGCTTGTAGATGAAAAATAGGGCCAATTAAAGTATAAAAGAGAAAAATTATTAATAGCAAGCCTAAAAAAGTGTGAAAGTGGGTCGCAACACTTTACAACACTTCAAATACGGGAATATTAATTTTTATTTTAATTAAAAAGGGGTTTATTATGTTTAGTTAATTAATAAAGCCTCAAAAAAGTGTGAAAGTGTGTTACAACACTTCACAACACTTTAGCAAGGTAAAATTTGAAAAAATTAGTTCACAAGGGCCCAAGACCTAATGTGAATGTGTCAACCACATTCCAACACTAAATCAAGGCAACATGAAGCCAAAAATCACAAGGAGAGCCCAAACAAGTGTGAAAATGTCCCTAACAACTTTTTTTGACACTACAAATGCAAAATAATAAGGGGTTCACCACCAAGTAAGAACTTGAAAGGATAAAGTAAATGAAAGATGCAACACTTAACCCTAATTCAATGCAATGACCTACAAAATGACCTAGAAATGCAAATAAAACAAAACAATAAAATAGTAAGATGAATAGTGTGTGCCTAGAAATTTGGGAATGAGTGATTGAAGCTATTAAATGCTTGAAAATCTAACTTTTTGACCTAGTGGGACTCATTCACAATTCTAGGTAAATCGGTCCCAAATCTAGATTTCTACACAAGAATAGGTTTTGGGTAAAAGGATATTTTAATCTACAAAGATCTCTAGAAAACACCTAGAGTGGGACTCATTAGCCATGTCTAGTGAATCAGTCCTTTTTTTCTTTTTTGGGAAAATTTTAAAGTTTGAATTTGTTCTTCTCAATCTGCTTCTCCATGTTTTCAAGGCTATAGATGACCTTTTGGTGAAGATTATGACCTTGAAAATGGGGAGAAAACTCTAACAAATTTCTCTATACTTGTAACCTAATTTTCAATGATCTTCAAGTCTTCAAGAACCTAGATCTACAATCACAAAGATTATTGATTGTTAGGGGAATAGGGGTTTGCCTTGGTCAAACCCCTTGTAGGTAATTAAACCAAATGATGAGACAATGAAATGAAGGAAATGAACATGAATCATGGAAAACAATACCTTGAGTGATGTCTTGTAAATCTATAACTCAACATGACATAGCCATGAAAGATGTAGATCTTGATCTTGACAATAGGAGTAGAACAATTTAATTGCTACATCACAATACTAGCTCAATAACATGCTTGATGCTTGGTATGTTTGACATGATGATAGATGTTGAATTTTTGTAACAATTGATGATGAATTCTACTACTAAATGCCTTAGAAATGATCATGAATTCTCTCTTAACAATCTTGTGAAGACCTAGAATGCTTAACCCTTTCTTGCTTGACTTGATATAATGAATTCTTAATGAAATGATGATTTGAAAGCTTGTTTATATAGGCATTGCACTCAAATGATCATTTATTTGATCCCAAAGGCTGACATAGAAGAAATTTGAACTTAAAACCAAATTTTTTGAACTTAAAACCTCAAAAATAAGCCAAATGGGACTCATTCACCATCTGTGATGAGTGGGTCCCATGGGCCTATTATTACTGCTAAAGTGTTGGGGAGTGTGTAAATTAAGTTGATATTATCAGTTTTTTATTAAAATAGGCCTTTGGATGCATAATATAGGGTCATAGGGGCCTATTAATGATGATATAAAGGTCACAAATGAAATAGGGACCAAAATCCAATGTGAAAGTGTAAATAAATACAATTTACAACAATGAATCAAGGAAAAAAATAGGTCTATTTAGCTAAAAAGGGCCCTAAATTCAATGTGAATGCATATAACACATTACAACACTAAATTAGGTCCACTTAATTTACAAGCTTCCTAAATTTAATGTGAAGGTGTCAATAAATACACTTTACAACATTAAATTAGGGGAAAGTTAAGTTTGTTTAGCTTAGAAGGGCCCAAAACCTAATGTGGATGTGTAAAACTCATCACAACACTAGATCAAGGTGATATAAAGTCCAATTTATAATTAAAATTATTCCTAAATTAAGTGTGAAAATGTACATGATGACATTTTTTTGACACTACATTAAACCACCACTTTGAGTGAGAGGATGAACTTTCTTTAAACTCACACTAGAAGTAGACATTCAAGAGGGGTCCGTACTTGATGTGGATGGTCTAGGATAAAAGATCAAGGAGGTAGTGAAGCCCCAAGATCCAAGATCCTAAGTCAAACCTAACATAAGCGCAAAAGAAAATGCACAAGGTCTATGATATATTTAGCATCAAGATACACAAACATGCAATGCCAATGACTAAAAGAAAGAAAAAAAACAAGTTAAAATAAAAAAATGAAGTGGATCAAGCTTTTACCATTTTTCCAACTTGATGTGGATCAGATCTTGGATTTTTGTTCAAAAAATACACACTCACTTTGAGGAAACAAAACTCTTGGTTATTTTTTGGATGAGTAATCTAAGAAGTTGAGACACATACTACCAATATGCGCTCACACACACACACAAGTGCCTAAGGGAAATACATACTCTCATTTGGCTTCCCATCAAACCATGCCAAAGTTATACCTCCTGATAACTTTGATAAGACACCACATAAGAATCATCTTTGAGCTTCATGAGACAAGCAATACTTTGTATGCTTCAAACTCATGAACAAACAATATGGCTCCATAGGCATGCAAATTGTGTTATGCAAGGTGGCCATATAATAGTTGTTGTAAATGCAAAATAGTGTAATGAATGTTCAAAGTGATTTCTCTTAGTTCATGTAAGGTCTCTTCTTAGGGAGAATTGTGATTAATGTCTCAAAGAGAGGACAATTCAAAGAAATATCACACTCTCGGAGGGAATCAAGCCCAATGAAACCACGAAGAAAAGGATGCATTGTAAGAAGAAATAAATCATGCAATGAAACATGAGTGCCAATGTATGCCCCCACATTAAAGTGGTTGCTATCACCATTACTATGAGCAATTGTTTTAAAGTAGAAGAAGACATGAGAGCTTATAGAGAAATCCCTATTCCAATTCATATGTTTCCAAATCAAACTAGATCATGAATAAGTATGTCACATGCAAGTCAACTTAAGGCATGTCATCCACATCCCAAGCTTTCTTTTATATGTACATGAAAGGTGATCAACTAGCAAAAAGAGACAAGGACAAGTGACATACGAGGAAAAGGATACTTAACCCCTTTCCCCCACTTAGTTCAGGACAAGGATGAGCCAAATAGGATGAAAATAAGTTTTAATTAGAGGAACTAGGTACTTCAACACAAGGAAGAGCACTATAATCCTTAAGAATTTTAATTTTGTTACCCAAAGCCTTACATTCATTGGTAGATTACCATGAACTTAGTGATACAAAATGAATTCTTGTAGTAAAATTTCTTTTTTGTTCTTGGAGGGAGAGATATCAAATGATCCTGGAGGAGTCTTGTCAAGATACTCTCTTGATCAACAGTAAAGGATTCTTCATTCTTTTGCAAAAAAGATATCTCTTGCTTCGTATAGGATGTCATACTTACACAAGAATCTTTAGATTGTGAGATTTTGTTTTCTTATTTAAAGGAAGACATTAAATTTATTGAATTTGAATCATAAGAATTTTGTGTGATGACATTGACATTAAGCAAAAATTTCCTTGTTTTTTTTTTGAAGGATAACAATCAAGACCACTAGTTTTTATCAATTCAAGATGAACTACCACTAAAGAAGGATGTTTTGTAGTAGTGTTGATATTAAGTGAAGGCTTGTTTATGTCTATCAAAGGACAATAACCAATACTATTAGTTGTTTCTTGTGTGTTAGGCTCTATAGGGACTATGATACCTTGTTCTCAAGCACTACATCCTTTTTCACTATATCCTAGCCATTTCATAAGTTTATAACCTCTTCCATAAAGTTTCTTCATTTCTTTTGGAATTTGATGGTTGTTGATGGTCACTTTCATCAATTTTTTTGTGTAATTTTCTTTTTTTCTATAGTGGATGAGGTGGATGCTTTTAAGGTCTTCCAAATTTTGTATTGACATTACCGCTTTTTCTTTTCCTTTTTCAGAGTCCTTGTTTATGATCTTGTATTCTCCCATGAATGTTGGTTCGAAATTCAATGATCCCAAATCATCTAGTGATATCATTGTGAAGGTTTATAACATATATATTTTTGTTTTTCTTGCATGGGTTCTACTTGTGTAGTTGGTGTTGATGTTTTCAAAAGATTTTCCTTATTTTTCTCAATGTTCAAACAACTGTTTGGGTCAAGGTCAACTTTGAGTGTGTACACTTTGCTATTGTAGACATACTTCATTATATGATGAAGCTTGAAGGAACCCCATTCATTGCATGAATCCATGGTCTACCTAAAATGAGATTATATGAAAGATCAAGAGGCATAACATGGATCAATGTTTCTAATGTGGCATTTCCATTTGTAATAGCCAAAGTGATCACACTGAGCAATTTTTTTCGTTGTCAAATCCCTTAATAGACAAAGAGTTAGGTTGAATTTTTTATTTATCTACACCATTCCTATCCAAAAGAGATACACTACAGACATTAAGAGTAGAACCATTGTCAAAAATGGTTATCTTTATTCCTAATATATTGTATCTAGCTATTATCATGAAGGAATCATTTTGTTTTTATTCTTCCAAAGGGAGGAGTTCACTTTGGTGGAAAACAATATTAGCATTTATTCATTGAATTAGGGTTTTTATGTCATTCAATTGTACATTAGAAGGGATGGGATAGGAAATTGTTGTAAATCACTTTGAATCATGTTATGATGATGAGGAGAGGATAGAATAAGGTCCCACATAGATATCTTAGTAGGGTGTTCTTTAGTTATTCAACAAGATTGTACTCCTTTTCATTATGTGAAGGAAAACAAGGGACACTAGTCTAAGAGAGGGTTAGGAAATGGAAGAGATGTTAAAGGTTTTTATCCTAATTGTGGATTGTTTCAAGTGTTATATGCATGAGAAATAGTATTATGACTCAGCTATGATGGCACATTATTCTTAAGTGGGTAAAGGATAAGTTTATATTTGTTTTGAGTTTATGATTGTTGTGAGGGGACCTAAAGAATTAGAGGATTCTTAGGATTTCCCACAAGATATGTAGGAGGTCCATTAATCAAGGGGGATCTAATGTACACTTGTGCATTCATAACCTTAGGGGTCTTGGTTTGACATACTTTTAATAAAGGACAATCTACTATCATCTTTTCACTATAATTTAAGGAAGTCACAATACCTTTGTTATTTTCTTGCACCATGATATTCTCCTATAGTGATTAAAAATGCATACCTTTACATTTTCACACTTAATTTGGACCTATTTTAGCACTTCATGCATTAAATTCCTTTTAGGTCACTTGTTATGGGCCCCTACAACCCCTTTTTGTGCCCAAGGCATATTTCAACTTTAAACCCAACAAGAATCCATAAACAACTATTAATCTTGGTAATCCAGTTGATGTCATAATAGTGGTTTACAATTCCCGAGAGGAACGAATTTTAGCCTAAATCACATATTTTAGAAAATATATCGATTTAAGCCTTAAAAAGTTCCATTTTAAGTGATTCCAATTGAAGAGGGTTTGATCAAAATCAATCTTAGATCAAAACCCCTTGGAAGAACCTCACTATTTTAAACCATGCCTATAAATGCTGCCTCCTTTACACCTATCAAAATGCTGATAAAAATCACTTTGATTTAGCTTTTGGGGGATCGAATGAATTCATTTAAAATTTATTTCAAATGATTATGGTATTCCTCAGAACAAGCTATCCAATGAATATAATTTTAATATGTTTTGGTTTTGTTATGTATTTGTTTTTTAAGTTTTATTAAACATAGGTTTTTCATCGAAAATGAATTTCTTTGTTCTTCATATGTGGAAAAATAGAAGATTATCAAAAAAAAAAATTGAAAAATATGAGTGCACCAGATATTGAAGTCCTTGATCCAACAAAAAAAATAAAATAAAATTTTGACATACAAAAAAAGTTACTGCTATACCTACCATGTCAGTGGTCCCAATTGTAATCTGCTTCCATTGAAACTGATTAAGGAAAAAATATTCAATAAAACCATCTAACCAAGTGGGAAGCACTAGATATTAGGAGTTACAAATCTAAATTTGAAAGAATTCAGAATTTTATCCTTCATGGAAAAAAGTGCCATACCTGCAGCGCCACTTTTAAAAATGTTGTTTTCTAAAAAATCAATAATTTTCGTGGGAGATGGAAAAGAAGGAATTTGATTCCAAAAATTTTGAAAAAATATTTTAGAATCTATGACAAAATTTGATGAGACTTTAGTTTGTACCATCTTTCAAATCTACACACATTTTAGCCGCCATAGGTGCCCGAATGTGAAGATTCTTATTAAAAATAATAATTTTAGTGTCTAGTTTGGCCAAAAATTGTAAACCACTATTATGGGATCACCTAACCCACC
>VDFB02319494.1:0-25665 GCA_007258455.2 Sequoia sempervirens
AACAAACCTATTAGTTTAGAAAATAAATTCAATTTTCTACAGATTCTATTGTTACATATTTTTGAAATAATATAGATAACTTATTCAAATTTTTACATCAAGTTTCCTAACTCTGTTTTTTTTAATTTTTTGCCACTTAAAGGCCTATTTTTTCCATGATGATCTTGCACATACCCAAATGAGTGAGTGTTAAAATATATATTGTGTGTGTGTCAAGGCCAAATGAAATAGCCCTAAGGGTGCTATCAATCACTCGTGTGAGCTCCACCTTAGACATTAAATGTTAAATAGACCATGTAAATAAATATTAGTACTTGATACTATCTCTTATTAATATACTTTTTTTTAAATGTAAGTGATGAATTTACACCTCAAATGTTATCTATGTAACTTTTACAATGTCCACCTCTCTAGCAAGAGAGGTCTCTATAGGGTGTGCTCCACTCCCCTGTGTGTGATCTCCTATAATCTCCACAACCTGGATGTTATAATCAAAAGTGTCTAATGGATGCTCAGCGGGTTGTACAATAGGACCCAAGCAAATATGTTGACACATATTGCAAATATGTGGAACTAAGGAGGAGGATGCAGGAGCACTAGATCCATTACCAACATCACCAAAATGTGGCTAAGCTACTAAAGAAGCATGGGAAACCAAAAGACCACTCAAAGAGTGAATGGCCTAGATAGTCTGTGTGGCTACATCCTTTGTAATATCTATATGTTGTACTGGAGGTGCCAGATGAAGGGAAGGAAGGGGAACATGTGGGTGCCTAACTACTCTAACTGCCCCTGGCCTATCCTGGGGAATACCTCCACCAATGCCCTGGAAGAGTTTAATATCAAATTAATTGACATGATGCCCTAACAAAAACTCAACCTATAAATTTTTAATAAAGTAAAAAGGTACATCAAGATTATTGTTGGGTGGTTTAGAAAAAGACCATACAACAATGCTCCCAAAAGTTATCTACTATGCCCCTATGTGTGAACCATTTTATAGAAAGTTTTTATTTGTTAATATTAACTGGCAAACTAGTGCGGGGGTTAATAAATAAAGAGGATATTTTCATTTTTCTTATTTGGATATTTTTCACATCATAAGACAATCCACATGCATAATATTCCCTCATGGTTTCTTGCCACAAATGAAAGGAATTATGTTGGGTGGAGAGGGTTTCTACATTTGCAATTATATATGTCAATGTGGTTGACATATGGGATAATTGATGGATTTTCTTATAAACATCACAAATTCCCCTCAATTGCTACAATTTTTCACCAATTAAGTCTTCAATTGATGGTTGTGGAGGTAGTGGAGTGTTTGGCATTTCTGCATTTTGATTCTCATCTAATGGCTTTTCATTCTCAACTGGTGGAATTTGTGCATTCTCATTCTCAGCAACCATAATGCTTGATTAAAGTTAAAAGCTAATTAATCTAATTAAAATTAGACAATATAAATGAAAATATTATAAAAATACCCTATTTTTTTAAAAAATCCAAAAAATACCCTACTTTTTAACAAAAATCTATAAAATTCTCTATTTTTTAATACAAATATATAAACAAAACTATTTTTTAAATCAAAATCCATAAAATACATTCATTTTTTTATCAAAATCCACACAAAAAAAAAAAATTTAATCAAACTATCTCTAAAAATCAATTTTTCATGCAAAATTCAATCAAAAACCCTATTTTAAAAAAAAATCCAAAAAAACTAATTCAAATTATATAAATATAATTCAAAATTCAATCAAAGCAAATAAAAATTTAAAATATTACCTTTTCAAATTGGATATTGGAAAAATCGGATATATGTTATGTGAAGAACCTCCTCACTATGCACCCACGGGTTATTTGACTGTCAAATGATTTTAAAATAGCCATAAATTTGTATGTATATACTTCTTACAAATCGGATATCTAATATCATTTGTATGTTATGTGAAGAACCTCCTCACTATGCACCCAAGCCTAAAAGAAGTCAACTCGACATTTTTCGTATTTTTGGGTCGATGAAAGATGTGGTTTTTTCCTCATTGTCACTTTTTGGACCACCATGATCTTGCACATACCCCAATAATATATTGATTTGTCATTACAATTATTTTTGCAGTTGTGAAATTTGTGTATGGGTTTCTTTTAAAAGTAAGGAATTAAATTTTGTATGCAAATTATTGTGGGTATGAGGCAATGAAATGGATCTCTAAGTATGATAATGTAGTAATATGAGAGGTTCCGATAAATGAAAATCATTAATTGATAAACTACCATTAATTTGAACCAAGTTGTTACATAAATTTACATTCATGAGCTTAGATTTGACTCCATGCCTTAGGATTAGGCACTGATCTATGATATTACCCAAATAATTTTTAGAAATAATCTAAGTCATTAAAAACCATTTTACTTTAATGTTCATTTTCTTGTTGTTTAAGTTATCTATGTTCTATATATATTCATGTTGTTTGAAAGAGTATAGAGGTAGAATTTGAGATAAGTTTATTTATTAACCCTCTATATGTTTAAGATGAAGATGTTTAAATTATGTGTTCTCAATTATGTTCAATGCAAATGGGATTATGATTGAACTTGGTAGAGTATAAAATACCCATTACTTATATACTTGGGAACTATCCACTTTTATAGGTCTATAATTAGTTGCTTGGCATGAGTTTATCATACACACAAACCTACAATTAGGAGCACCCTCAAGATTCCTATGGAGCTCAAAGTGTAGAAGGCATTCATAATCTTGTTCATTGTCTTTTCTTGTTTCCAACCTGTTGATAGTGTAGATTCCTTGTCCTGAATCTACAATCCCCTAGTTGAGGAATTGTGTTCCTCCTTTGGGTTAAATGTTGCAAGAAAAATAACCAACACATTATATAGCACTAAATAAAGTATTCAAGGGCATAGTTATTGAAGTTTTTTGCAGTAATCAATATATCAATCATCGTGTCAAATTCATGCATGTTTTTGAGGTAATCTAATGTTATAGCATTGGTGATCAAGTAAAAGTGTTTAAAGCCATTATCCTCTATCAAGTTCATGATCAAGATCTACACTCATTGAGGTCATTTCATGCTAATTTTTAGAATTACAATCCAAGGCTTCAATTGAGGATTGGTATGTAGTGACATCACATTGCTTATTCATATTTCCTTAAATGCATTATTCCATTTCAAGGTTTAATTACCAAAATAGAATTGGATCAATTAAAACCTCTATTACATAACACAACAAAAAAATTCTTCTCCTTTAATGTGTGATTTCAAGTTTTAGGTTGAAGATCAAGTAGAGAGAAAAAGTTGTAAAATTTGTCAATATTGTAAAGTTTTCAAACTTGTCATCTTTCTTGAAAGATTAAGAAAGGTATTTTACAAAATTTATTTCCAAATTTCAAGAGTTGAAAACCTAGGATTTGGGAGTGTAGACAATGAAGAACAAAACCCAAAAATTGATTTTCTAGAACCCTAGTCTAGAGCCATTTGCCACTGGGTGAATAAGTCCTTTGTGGGGCCAGAAAAAGCACCTTTTGCACTAGGTACATAGCATTTCAACCTCTTAAAACCTAACCTTTTATTACTATATTGGTTGGGTTTGATTTCTAATTATTAATTGCACATTATAGCCCTCATAATTAAATGAAACATGGAAGAATAGTAGGTTCATCATTTTGTTAATTCATTTTGGTGAACACTATTTTTGGATGGTTCATTATGTTGAACCTGACTTTTTAAGCATTTTAATTTTCTAATCTTGGAGTATCTACTAATCTTAGTTTATATATTGCATTCATTTGTGTTGAATTAGATCTCACTTAGGGTCTTTAGTTTGCATTCAAATTTGTAAATCATCTAAGGTTTTAGGATTAAATTTTTTACACTCTTTAAATTTGAAAAATACACAAAAAAAATAGTCATCTTACATATCATTTATATCATATAAAATTGTGATTGGGGCCCCAGCTCGTTGGCTAAATATTTGCGTTGCGTGAGGTTGAATACGGTCTAGTCTCCCACCCCGCAATGAGGGCGGTCGCGCTACCGCCGTCACGTTAAAAGTTTACTGGCGTATCATAGCTTTTATATGGGGGTCGTATACCCGATTCCTCATAGCCTAAAAATATATATCATATAAAATTGCAACTGAAAATTGAAAAAAAAAATTCATATCAAACTAGATCTTTTAGTTTATCATTTTTGTCATATATTTTCAACTTGCATTTCACATTGTATTTACAAAAAATTAATCTTGAAACTTATTGTAGCTGACCTAAATCTAAAAATTGTTAGAATACACCTAAAAATTAGTAAAAATAAATTTCAAAAACCTTATCTAGGACCCATTCTCCCTAGGGCGAATGAGTCCTTGATCAGGTCTTGATCTGCATTTCAAGAATTCAAAATCTCCTATTTTTTGTTTTTGTTTACCACTATTAGATTATTTTTTTTAGTTTGTTAAGCTTCCTTTTCATTCATTTCATTAGATATAACTTAATTTTGTTCATTTAGTGCATTTTCTAAATTCAAAATTGCATTTACAAAATTTCATTTTCAGATTGTTACATATTGTAATAAAAAATTTACCTTGTTCAAGTCTAAAAATCTGAAAATGGACAAGTGTTTTAGCAATGTGTGAAAGTCCTTGTTTTCTTTTGTTGATGTTTCAATTTGTTTTTTTGGAAATGACCCTAATGAATTTGAACCCAATCATCCTCACCCAACTAGTAATGAGTGTCCTACTGAAGTGGACATCATGATGCTAGCATGAATGAATTCATAAATTATTTCCTTAACAATCTAGAGAATAATGCATCTTTCTATCCTTCCATGAAATAACCAACACAACTTGGGATATTTGATCTTTTACATCTTGAAATTGAGTCAAAAACTAAGCCTAAAATTCCAAAAATGAGTGAACCTAGCTCCACTAATAAATTGCATATTCATCCATCTTATGTTAACAAAGTGACCAACACTCCCATCAATGTTGAATAGACTTATGGCCAAGTATTTTACATTTTAACCAACCAAGGATGTGATAACTAATGAGCATGAAATTCATAAAATTTTAGAGAAAAATCCTATTGAACAAACCAAAGGAATAAGAAATCAAGATCCTTCTCCTAACATAAGTGTCCTTCCTAAAGAACATCTAATGCCTCACAAGAATGATAGAATCATCTCAAGCCTTGCTTCTCAATATCCACCTCAACAAGTTGGTGAATCAAGCAAGAAAAAAAATCTTACAAACTCAAAAAATTGTCATTATTACATAAACAAAAATTGAATGAAAGGAGTACCTCCTTAGAAAAGGTTGGATTAAATTTCCACCTCCTAGAAAAAATAGCATATCCAAGAAAAAACATGAATTATTTCACATATCATAGAACTCTTGGGCATCTTACTGATGAGTGTCATGCATTAAAATTGATATTGAGTGATTTTTACTTCAATGATAATGATTTTTACCAAGTAGTTGAATAGCATGTCCTTTCATTTCTTGCCATCTAATAGTTGTAGGGCCATAGCATTCTTTCTATTACATGTTATACATTCATTGAAAATCATTCTCTTTATCACAAGGGGATCATTCTCATCGTTTTTCTCAAATCATCCTTGTCTCGCATGTAGTGGGGACAAGGGGTCAGATAGCCTTGTCCTATTTTTTGCATTTTATGTTGTCCCTTTGGAATTTTTTCCACCTTTCATATATACCGATTGAGATTGGGATGCAGATGACCTGCTATAGATTGACTTGCATCTGCCTTATTAGTATTTTGCACTATTTTATGTGATTGCATACATGCATAATGTGATCCCAGATGTTGTTTCTCTTGATCTATCTCTCTTTTTGTGAATTCCTCTATATTTACCTATATTCATCTATATTTCATAAACATTTTACCTTTTTCACTTGTCCTTTGTTTTCCTTTTGTGGATGATGCAAGGAATCAATAAATTTAGGTCTCTTCCATGTTGGCCCAAGAGGATTTTTCTTTGTTTTTAATATTTATGTGCCATTCTTTCAGTTCTATGATTATTTGGGGAATGATGACATTTTTATCCCTTAAAACAACAATGAAGCAAATACATACTAATCTCAAATCCATAGATCCCTTATGTATTTTTAGGGGCAACCCCTCCCTCCTTTTTTATGACATAACTTTGTTTCATAAACATACGACATGGAATAGGGTTTTTCAAGGAAATCTCTCATGTCTTAGGAGTGAACATTGGCTACTTTAAAGCAATTTCACACAACAATGGTGTTAGCAGCTACTTTAAAGTAGGCGAATCATCGATGATATCTTTCGACATTTTTCATATTTCATGGTGTAATTTTGTTGATTTTATTTTTATTTTGATGCTTCCTTTTCTTGGTGGTGTCATTGGGTTTGATTTCCTCCAAGAGTGCGATAGTTCTAGGCATACAACTTTCCTCTTAGTGGATTTATGAGAAGAAAAGCATCCCATAAGTAGCAATCTATTACTCTCAACTTGTCCTCTTGTGGAAACATTAGGAATGATCATCAATGAAGAAATATCCCCTTGAACAAAAACCTATATACAAATGTTCATAAGTGTTGGGCATAGCACAATGTACTAACCTTGTGAAGCTCGAATGCAACCCTAATTCAAGATAACCTAGCATAATATACCTTGCTTTCCTGTGGATCCTTTCCATGTGCATAGATATAGCAATGTGAGTAGTACCCTATCATAGTTATCAAAGAGATAGCTTTGGTATGAGGTATGTGCAGGATCATCATGGTAAAAAATGGCCCTTAAGTGGTGAAAAATTTAGAAAAATCAGAGTTAGGCAACTTGACATAAAAATTTAAATAAGTTATCTATATTATTTCAAAAATATCGAAGAATAGAATCTATAGCAAATTAAATGTAGTTTCTAAACTACTAGATTTATTTCAAAAAAAAAATTGTTTGGTAAAAATTTGAAATTTCAATGTAGTAGTACTTAAATTTCAGGGAAAAAATAAGTAGGTGTCTGTCAGACCACCCTAACCACTATAAAATGATAATGTTTTAGATATAAGTAGAGGAATCATATCCCGATGTAATGCACATTTTTTTGTAATTTTTTTATTGCAACTTTAAAAAACATAAAAAAATTGTATGTCTGACCACCTTAAATTGGTCAAAACTTCATGAAATTCAAATTTTCTTTTTTCAATCCTATAGTATGCAAAGCATAGAATGTGACACATGTTTCAAATTCAAAAAATGTGATACCATTTGAAATCTATCAATGTTTTTCAATTAGCCTATCAATCAAGAATTTAGTTATAATTCAAAAAAAAAATGAATAATAATTATTTATTAAATTCAAAGTAAAGCATAATTTATATTGATGGAAAACTAAGAATCTCCTTAAAAAATCCTTTTTGTTTCATCAATTTTGGGTAAAAACAAATTCATCAGCCACATACCCTACACATACCCATCATATTACCACTTTTTGGTCCATCATGATCCTAAAAATACCCTATGGTAAGTATAGTGAGATTTGACACATAGGCATGAATTTCTCAATAAACCACCTTCCTCAAGGGATACTCACCAAGTGGATGGCCTGAGGTTCCACTTCCCAAAGGTGTGTGAAAAATCCATAGTCTAAAGGTGGTCCAAATTATGTTTGACCATCTAGGCTTGATCTCTTCTTGGTATTTGATAGTGTATGATTGTGTATCTTTTTCTTTGCTAAATTCATAAGTGTCTTGAATGCCTACTTTAGTGTGAGTCTAACATGGGGTCATACTCTCACTAAAGTGGGGGAAAAATGTAGTAACACTAAAATTATCCCTTTTTCTTTAGTTTGGGAATGGATAATTAATGGACTTAGTGGTGCCTTATTTAGGGTGTTGTAAAGTGTATGTTTACACTTTCACATGATTCTAGGGATTTATTAATTAATTGAGGTTAATTTAAGCTTAATTTTCCCCTTTAATTCAAATCCAAACCTAATTAATTATATATTACAATGGATAAAGCCTAACATTGATAAATAATGTTACACAATACATAATTTTATGAGGTATGTGTCTTAGGTTAGTGACCTAGGAAACATTTTCCACTTGGTGAATGGGTCCTCACTAGCTCCTAGGACCCCCTTTTTACATAAAATTTCACATTTCCCAAAGTGTCTCCCAGTTAAGTGTGCTAGGAACCATTCACCCTATGGTGAATGGGTCCTCACTTAACCCTAGGATCCCCACTTGGGATATGTTTTTGGCGGTATTTTATTGATTTCAAATCCTAGATCTAATGACATCTTGTGTTATATGAATTTCAAGATTTAATCTTAAGTTAATTATAGATATGAAATAATTGAAAATGGGTGAGATGCTTTTGTATGGTTTAGGACATAGAGAAAAACCCACTTTCCAATTATCTCATTGAAGAAAAATTGTAGAAATCTCAATGCAAAGAAGAAAGAGACCTTGCAATAGGGCTATCCTAGGGGTTGATTGTAAACTAGTGAGGGGTTCACCACCAAGCTAGGGATTGGAAAGATAAATGCAATGGAATATGTAATGCTTAACCTTAATATGATGCAATCTTTAACTAAATGACCTAGAAAAGTATGTAAAACAAAATATAAATCTCCAAGATAAAATGTGTGCACCTAGAAACCTGAAGGAGATTGAATGAAGCTATGAAATGATGAAAATTTTGATTTTATTTTTGACTAGGACTCATACACCAGATTGAGTGATTTAGTCCCAGATTTGGATTTCTATGTAGAAACATGTATAGATGGCCAATGGGTATCTAAAACTGTAAAAACCTAAAAAATGTCTTAAAGTGGGACCCATATGCTAGAATTGGTGTATCAATCCAATTAGGGTTTTTTTAAGATTGAAAACCTAAATCTAGTCTTCAAGATCTACTCTGTAATTCCCAATTAATTTCTTGATCTGAAACCTTGATTTGTAACCTGTAGAAGTCTTCCAAGTATCTCCAATGCAAGGTAAAAATTTTTACAACTTTGAACACTTTGAAAACTTTCTCCAAACTTTCTCTTCAATGTTTCTTCAATAAAAACATGTAAATCACATAGTAAAGAGAGGAAAATTTGTTTTTTTTAGTAGAATGTGGTTTTCCTTGGTCAAACCCCATTTTCATAATCAAACCTTTTAGTGAAATGAAATAGGAATGGAGGATGATGAATTAACCAAATATGATGTGGTAATTCAGAAAACCCTAGCAATAAGAGGTTGAAAACATATAATAAGTGGATCCAATGGATGTAGATCATGACTCTTGCTTGAATGCGATAGATCTTGAATGAAATGCTAGCTTGAATCATAAAACCCTACATCATAATTGTTAGCCCATAAAAAAACTTGATGCATGAAGAATTTGACATGATGCTTGATAATCTACCCTTCAATGCTCTTGAATGTTGAGGTGAAAATGAGTGAAAGAACCTTTTATTTATACTCAATTATGCGAAATTTCTTGAAATTACAACAATACAAGCTGGCATCAGATCTAGGAGGATAAAATCCTACCAAGAATTTGAATTAATTTAAATTTTGGGACACATGAGGATCATATGCCTAAGGTGGCATATGAGTCCCATTAGGCATAAATTATGGGATAAAATTCAAAAATTCTTAGAAAGGTGTGAAACCAATATCGAAACCCAAAGCCCCAGGTGGGAACCATACACCCAGGGTGACATATGAGTCCTAAACCATCAGACCTGGGCCACACAACCTAAAAACACATGAATTATGATTGTATTCCAATTTCTGTTGGGATTATCTTTGAAAACATACATAAAATGAGGCTTGTGGATATAAAATAAGCCCAATTAAAGCATAAAGAATCCCAATTATTTAATAAAAACCTAGAAAAGTGTGAAATTTTGTTGCGACAATTTACAATACTCTAAGTAAGGCACCAATAAGCTCATCTAGTTCACAAGGGCCCAATACCTAATGTGAATATGTTAGAGATATTACAACTCTAAATTAAGGCCATGTTAGGGAGTAATTTTTTCATCATTACAAAATATAAGGTTATTTCACATAGTTTCATCTAAAAAAATTTACGCAAGCATCCTAATAGCAATTTTATGAGATCAAGTGCATTATAGAAAATTCATGAAGGCATTCAATGACATGATTATTGAAGTTTATTGCAGCAATCAAGATATCAATCATCATGTCAAAGTCATGCATGTTGTTGAGCTTATGTCATGATGTAGCATTAGTGATCAGTTCCAAGTGTTCAAATCCATTATCCTCTATCAATTTCATGATTAAGATCTACACTCATTGAGGGCATTTCATGCTAAGTTTTAGATTTGCAATCCAAGGTTTCAATTGAGGATTGGTGAGTAGTGATGTTACATTGTTAATTCATCATTCTTTTAATACATTATTTCATTTCAAGGTTTAATTACCAAAACAAAGTTTGGCCAAGGAAAACCCCTATTCCCTAACACAAAAACATTTTTCTTCTCCTTAAATATGTGATTGTAGGTTTTATATGGAAGATCAAGTGGAGACCAAAAGTTACAAAAGTTGTCAAAGTTGTGAAGTTTTCAAAGTTGTCATCTTTCTTGCAAGATCACAAAAATTCTTCAACATAATATATTTATGAATTTCAAGAGCTAAAAATCCTAGTATCTGAGAGTTTCGATAATGAAAAACAAAACACAAAAAATGATTTTTCAAAACCCTAGCTAGGACCCATTCGTCTTTGGGTGAATGAGCACTTAGTGGGGCCTAAAGAACACTTTTTGCAATAGGTACATAGAATTTGACCCTCTTAAAACCTACCTTTTGATTACTATTTTGGTTAGGTTTGATTTATGATTGTCAATTACACATTATATCCCTCATAATTGAATGAAACATGGAAGAATAGTAGGTTCATCATTTTGTTAATTCATTTTGTTGAACTCTATTTTTCTATGGTTCAATAGTTAAGCATAAAAATAATCTATCATAAATGAGATACTAAAAATAAATCAAAGATATGGTTTGGATATAGTCAATAAACTACCTTTCTAGATATATCACATTTAATTTTAACTAGAAGATAGAATTTACATTAATAATTCAATATTTGTAATAGTTGTATTATTACAAATTTTCATTATTCTATTGTTGTAAAATTTTATGTTTTCTTTTGTAGAAAATCCTCTATCCCCATGGGGTAATACTATTAGTTCTTCACCATAGAAACTAAAAGATATAATTAATTATCATAGGTACTATACATTAACATGGGATGAAAAATAGGCCTACCTCCCTATAGTAGTGCCAAACCCATAGAATAATCATTGGCATCCATGTCCACTTAAAAGGTAGATTCATAATTGGGTAAAGAAAGGACCAATGTCGTAATTTTCATTTTAAACTCCTTAATTTATTATTGCTATTTATTACCGTAATGGAAATTCCTTCATTTGTGTAAGAACATATGTAATACACTAATAATATATGCGATATATTATATAATTTTATGGAGATATCATACTACACTTACAATATGTAGTTTGATATGAATCACACACATGAGTACACATACATGTATTCATGTAAATATACGTAAGTAGTTAAGCTTCTTATATATATCTAATGTGCCTTCGGCATGATTACTTCATGAAAGCTTTATGATTAATTCATGTTTTTCAAGATTCTTTCTACATGAGTGACCTCTAAATGCTTTGAATATGCTTCATATATTACAAGCTTCATTACTGATGTGATTGGAGCTTACAATATCTTATGTGCATGCCTTGCAACTATTTCATGTACGATAAATTGCTTCGTGTGTAGTAAGTATTCAACATGAGTGATTATATGTGTACCTATTCTATGCCATTGATTGCTATATGTTTGGAATATTATTTTCTATATTTGATATGTATTCAGCATGTGTGTTCTATGCGGTTGTGTTGCACATGTATGATTCTTGCCTTCTATAAGTGTATTCATGTGTGCCCTCTATGTTGTATGTGTATATGTCTTATATACCTTACATATGTCTATGACTCATGCATGCATGTAACTGTGATTCATATTTGTATATCTCTATGCTTCATGCCTCACACATCTTTGCTCATTATGATTCATATGATGTTAATGGTTATGCCTGGCATGTACTCATACACCAAACCTTGTCTGTACTCATGTGTGTGATTCATGTCTTATCTTATGCTTTGTATAACGTGTTTGTGTAATCCATGTGTTATATGAATTGTTTGTATCTATTGAAGTGAAAGCTGTTGGAATTGTGATTGCTTGGAGACAAACAATCTTGAGCTGGAAGGACTATCATTTCCTTGAAATTGTAATGCTAAATATGAGATATTAAAATATAAATAACAAAATCGAATAAGTATCAAAATATAAATAGAAGTAATTGAAAAGACGAAATATTATAATCATTATAATATATTAATAAGAAATACATAATATATCAGTATAAAAAATTGTAACACATTGAAATAAAATATATATTAACAAATTCATATTTATGAAGATAATAATTATGAATATAAATATAAAATATTGAATAGTATGGTGATTTCAATCATTATAATACATAAATACAAAAAGTGACAAAGACCAACATAAAATAGTAATAGAAATATATTATATTAAACAAAGAAACATTTAAATAGAGTGATGAACTCATGAACGAACATCGTTGTTGAAAGGTAGTCATTAAGAAAGTCACGATCTTCCAAAAAGGCACATCCCTCCTCTTAATCGCATTTTTTCCCCAAAGTGGGAAAGTATAAGTTGGAAACGGGTGAGAAGAAGGAATACATCGAATGGGAAGAGAGGAATAAAGAACAGAAAATTAAAACAGATTGTAATTGATGGGTGGGTAAAGAAAAGAATATATAAACAAATTCAAAGCAAGGAATTACTGATAGAGAACATCATTACAGGAAGGAGTACGGGTACATAAATGAATATGGCAAGTATCTCAGAGATCTGGGCAGTAGATCAGTGACTGACATAGATGGAAAAACAAGTTATATATATATATATAGAAAAGAGAACAAGAATGTTGGTTGTAAGAGGAGAGTCTTCTACATTAACATGGATGGAGAAGACATCTAAAATATAAGGGAGTAAAATATAAGGGAATAAAATAACAGGTTTGGAAATAAATTAATATATATGTTATATGAATAAGTAAGTATATTATATGTAGAGATAAGTATATATATAAAGAAATTTTGTATGTGTAAAGGTAATTAGATTAATTAATAATAGTTATAGATATATATATTTTTATTTATTTTGTAATAATGATTAATTCGTGACTCTAAAGAATTAGATTCTGATTTTAAGCAGATGTTAATAGTTGATAAATATATTAAGTACATTAGGATGTATGAATATATTTGTATATATATTAAGGCTGAATAAGTATGTGAGAATTAGAGTGACAAGTAACAATTGGTGAGTACATATTAGGCATATACATATGTATATAATATGATCCCCAGCTATCCAATAATTGTGCTTGTAGAAATTAGTGAGCCTTATAAGTAATAATGACTAATCATTCACTATGATGATAAATAGTATGATTCCATCTATGGGATCTTGAGAGATGTTGATATTTACCCTAATATACTTATGAAATGTATTATAGAAGAATCATTTATAGTGTAGGAAATGAATGATCCTTCGATAAGAATGAATTATTTGCATCATCTTTGATCTTATTAGATTTTATTTTCAAAAGTTATTGACCTCTAATATTTCTAATATCACTTTGAGAAACACTTTGAATGCAAGATTTGAGTTTAAGTGCTTACACTGAAAAGGGGACATTATAGTATATATAATTAAATATAACCTCTTACAAGTGTTGGCATGGAATAGATGTGGTTATATTAATTAAATAAACTATATTTGAGCTTCCATATTGATGAAAAATAATCTCCCTCTTGTAGAGGACTTAAAAAATTCTCATAAAAACAACTATAAAAGGATTTCAACACAAATCTTTGCTTGATATTACTAGAATAAAAAAATCAATGATAATTTTCATCTCAACAAAATATTGCATTTATATAATTGATTGCATGAGAACTATATACAAAAAATGGTCTCAATCAATGATCTTCATAATCTCTCATATGTAGCAACATAGCCAATACATTTGCATACACATTAGTTTCAAGTTAGCATATCCTCCCTTTCAAGTTTCTATTTTGCATTCATTAGTTTGATTTATATGAATTCAAGAACTCATGGCAATCAAAATTTTCATTGGCTTCTCCTTCACAACCTGCACCCTCACCTACCTCTTTACCACCTTCTTCCTATTACAACTCTCCTTATTTATTGTATGCTAAGTAAAACTTTGAACACATGGGCATAGTCCCTATCTTTTCCCGCATCCTTCTTTAAGGCTCTACACAAACCTTTGAACCTAGGTCACTTTTGAATTATTCACAACCACCTTTTTACTCCCCCACAACAACTCACTCATTAGTGTACTGTCTCCATTATTTAAGCAAATGGCATCCTCTACTTTCTTCTTGTTCCAATTCCTCCTATACTCCCTTTTATCTTCCAAAGAATTTTTTTTTCTAGTTCCGACAAGCTTCCCCCAAATCTATTTTCTTATTTTTTAATTTTAAAAATTTGCAAATGACCTTAGACAATATGGCATAATCCCCTATCTTCCCAAACTTTCTTCAATTAATTATCATTATTCCTCATAGCATGTGGATGTTAATTTCATTTTTCTCTATAATTTACATTTGATTTGATTTTATTCTTATTACACAATATTATTGTAATTTAAACTACTTCAAACTATTTTCCCTTGAAATCAAATTCATGAAAACTAAAGGAAAATTACACAACCATCAACATACAAATCTATTACTTGGTGATATGGTGACAATGATGACACCATGCAACATCTTTCTTTGGAAATATTAAAAAATTTCCAATGTCACCATATTCAAATATGACTTGATATTTTCTCATTGAATTTCTTTGCAAATTCCAAAGTAGACACCATGTTTTTCTATCAATATAATCATATTGTGGATTGGAAAAACTAAGAGAGGTCAGAAAAAAAACCAAAACAAGCCAAAACTAAAAATTATAACTACAATTTTTTTAGGTGATGTAGATAACTCGTTCACCTAGGATAAGCCTTCATCAAACACTCTAGGTAACTGAAATATTCCTTGAGTTTGAAAACTCAATATCATTTGCAGATTCATGGAATGGTGATTCCATGCTTATTTTTAAACCAGATCTGCTCTTTGTCAATGGGAGCTTCCCCTCTTCCACTCTTGAGTTCTTCACCATATACAAACCATTGTTCTGATCACAACATTCTTTTGGGCTATAGTTTCCTTTTGTTTTACTTCACGTCTATAATGAATCCAATATGCCTTCTCCTCTTGAGGTCTTTCCTTTGAAGGTTTTCACATCAACATGGTCAATATTTTCTTATTCCTTTAAACACTATTTTTCCACACCACAACAAACAATGGAGTTTGATTTCCTTACTTCTCCTTCATAGAATTTAACACATACCTTTTTCCATCTTTTCAGATGGTGCAAAAATTAATTCTTCCATCATAAATATCTTCCCTATCAAATTTACATGGCCTTGCCAACAACATATGATAACCACTCATAAGCATTACGTCACACAACACTTCATCCCTAAAAGACCCAATCTGAAAAGTTAACCAAACACTGCTCACTCACAATTAACTCATTTTTCTTTGGTAACTAAGAAAATTTATATAGATTGGATGCTTACACTTTTGGAATTCTACCTTTCCTACCATCACCTCTAAAACTATACTATTTATACTACCACCATCTTGATGTAGGAGCATCCAGTGGTGTGAGGGAAATCTTGCATCACCCCAAAAGATGTTTTCCATTTATGTTCCTATTGTTTGCTTTTTGTAGATGTTTTTTGCATTTCTGGATACCATTTTCATCGAATAAGAGTTTCCAACTTTTAGAACTTATTTTTTGCTTTTTCTACTCAACTGCTATTTTTAGTAGGTGTGAATTTGAAGACGTGGGAAGACAGAAATTTATGGGAAGGTTCAGGATAGAAAAATAAACACTTTGGCGAAAGAATCAGGTCAAGATCATTCACGGTTTGAAAGTTATTCAAGTTATAGTTTTTTCTTTATTCCCTCAAAAACCTTCTGAGCTCAGTTTGAGGCACTAAACGGTCCCCGATGGGCTTGAAAATTTGTGGGAATGCCAAAGTAGATGTTGTAGGCCCTACTTCATCTTTTTGAGAGCTTTCCAAAAATGTATTATCATTGAAGATCTGACAATCGGATTAAAAGTTATGGCTTCTGGAAGTTGGTGCATATTTTAGAAATGTGCTAATTTTGAATGTGAATTTAAATTTGAATTTCAAATTGTAATTTTTGGTGCCAAACCACCAAAACTCATAACACAAATGTTGTTTTTGGCTCAAAGCCTAAAAGGGGCTATTTATGGGCTAGTTTTTTAATTTTTGGATAGCTTTATGGGGAAAGAGTTCACATTGTACGAAAAGGGGATTTTCTATAATTTCTATAATTTTTCTAAGACTTTTGTAGCTTGCATGTATCGCAGAGCTTGAGGATTTGGGATCCTCTGCATGTAATATTTTCATTATTGAATAATAATAATTTTTTCTAGTTTTGTGCTTTATTTCTGTGTCTCAGGTTCATTCCCTCATCATATCTACTATAACTTGGCAAAACTTACCTCCAACCTTGCAGACAGTTTGAAAGAGACACCTTCTTTGGGATGGTTCCTCCCTAGCCACCTTAAAATTTACCAACACTCTCCTCATCATGAAAGATTCACCTTATTCAAGTTCTTCACCTTTAGGGGATGCATTGCTTTCCTCATCATGTTGTGCCAAGTGGCTTCTAGCTTTACTCTTCTTGTGTCCTTGTATAATTTGCAGACACTCATAAGCACGATGACCAACCTCTCCACACTAGAAAAATTTACCAAGGAGCTCTCTATTCCTACTACCACATCCTCTTGTTGGAAACTCATTTTCATTGGTTCTTTATGCCACTTCCTTACTCCATTTGGGCTTTTATTCCTCTCCAATCTACTTACTTTTTGTGCTAATCTCTTGTCCCTTTTTCCCTACAATTCTTCCATGACTTAAAATTATTTATTAGCCTTCTCATTAGCTTTTCCTTAGAATTCAATGCATATTAGTATGCTTCTTCCACTGAGGTAGTCCTCATCATACCCATTTCATCTTGAATATTAAACTATAAGCTAGTCACGTATCGAGCTATCTTTTCCCAATCAATTTCATGCCTCCCCAATCGAATGGTCAACTTGTAAAACTCCTCTATGTAATCCTTTATACTCATCTCTCTTTGATTTGGATTCTACAAAATTTTGAATAAACTAATTTTGTAATACCTAGGAATATACTTTTGTTGAACCTATTCAAAATTTGAGGTCTCCATTCATTACTCATTCTCTATAATATCCCTTGAAGATTTTGGCCTTAACTTACTGATTCCAAACTCAAGTAATATTGTCAAACACTTTGTATGCAAAGTTGAAGCTTGTTGTTATGAGTTTCAGATTGATTTTTTTGCTTTTAAATTAGACAGTAAATGATGCAAATGCTTTGAAATTAGTGCTAAAATTTCTAACAATAAGTTGAGCATGAAATGCAAGTCTTTTTGTATTTTACAAATGCAATAAATGTCTTAAACTAGTGCAAATCAACACCTATATCCAATTAACATCTCATCAAACACTTGGCATGCAAACTATTAGACTAAAATGAGAATCATAATCACTACAACAAGTATATGATATGCAATGTATCCCACTTTATCAATATGCCAATCTTATTACAATGTTGATATGAATAGCCAAGACTCTTGGCTTTACAATATAATGCAACTCCTAAATTATGAGTACAAATGGTAGCAACTATCACTATTTTATATGATTATATATGATGTAAATAACATGAGGAACTTGATCATAAGAAGTGCATAAGCTAGTGTAGATGTGAGAACCATATAACAATCAGAGATGAGCCTTCCATAAGCCAAATCAAACCTCCCCTCAATCTGTCCCTATTTTGAAGAAAATATTCAACATAAAATATTTGGTAGTGGGTACCAATGACTAACACCACCAAGAATGATTTCCAAGGTACCAGCAATGGAGTGATCCAAATCTCATACAAAATTGATGAAGAATAAGCCCTCTATGAACAAAATTGTGGGTATCAATGATGGTTGATATGATGACTAAGAAAGTAATGGCAACAATGTCTTAATTGATCCCTTATGATGAAAAATCATCCTCTCACAAGACTGTAAGATCTTTACAAAGGTTGAAGTAAATTAACAAATCTAGAAATACCAAGGATCAATCGATTTGCTGAATTTTGCAGCTCTTAACAAAATTATATTAATCCAAAATGTTCCAACAAGCCGATATGAATCTCTCCAAAACTTGGCCAAAGGCCACAAATTTTTCCAATGCAAGAACAAATTGGACCTCTAAATGAATCCCACAATCAAGTGATCATTCAGATGATAGTTTCATAGTCTCAAAATTGCAAAGCCAATGAGATTTCTCATTCCCAATGGTTGGAAATGGCAGAAACCCTAGTTGGCTTCCTCACCAAGTAATCACATCAAAATAAAATATCAATTCCTAGATGATTAGAAGCTTGGTTGACCCCCTTATTATACTTTTATCCAAGATGAGGTCATCCCTCCTAGAAGCTTACCCTTTTGAACCATTAATAATATTTTATAACAATAAACTAATATTTATCATTAAAGTTACCTTTAATAATAATTAAGCATTATATCTTAAGAAACTCCTTATTTCTCCAATTCAACTGAATCAAGGAAATGGAAACCATCTACTGTCTTCCTCCAAAGACCCCCCAACCATAGCCTATGAGAGTTAGGAATAGGCTAAACCATCCAAAGAAACAAAAAGATGAAAAGGAGACACTACATTCTATTTGTAATTCTCTCCACCATAATGCAACATGCCCTTTTAATTCTATTTATGTGACTCTCTATGAATATCATATTTCTTCCAATTCAAAATACGCTTCCACCTCTCCTATCCAATTTATTATTTCTTCTAGAATTAATGTTCTAGAAAAAAATTTACACATCCATCTTGTTACTCTTTGTAATTCTCAAAAGAGCTCTCAAAAATATCTCCTATCCAACATCCTCTTGTTGTTCATCCTCTCTTCCCTGCTCT
Organism: Sequoia sempervirens; assembly: GCA_007258455.2. Classification (NCBI taxonomy): domain Eukaryota; kingdom Viridiplantae; phylum Streptophyta; class Pinopsida; order Cupressales; family Cupressaceae; genus Sequoia; species Sequoia sempervirens. The sequence continues at coordinate 19,289 of VDFB02319494.1, forward strand.
TCCAATTCATTTTCTTCTTCACTTTTAGTGTCTCTTTTGTTTCTAGTAGCTATTCTTACCTCATTTATTATATCATTTATAATTTTATCCCTTATCATGTCACAAAATTATTTCAATACCTCCTCTATTCTTAGAATTCCTCTTCAAGGTGACATCTTAAAAAATTTCAAACCTCACATTCTGCTCCCCACAACAATCCTCTCAAGTCCCTCACCCACAAGTCCTAGTGTGGACTACCTCATAGTCAATGGTATTTCCACACACTCAAAACCCCTAGCTCTAATACTAATTGATGAAAGAGAATCTCTCTCTTTCGAAGGACATCATAAATTCTCATGAGAACAACTATTCAAATATTTCAACACAAATCTCTACTTGATATTACTAGAATAAAATAAATAAATGAATTTTTTTAACTCGACCACAATATTGCACTCATATAATTAATTACAAGATAAATGTGTACAACAAGTAGTTTCATTAAATAATCTTCATAATCTCTCATAGCTATACAACTAGTACATTTGCATATACAGTAGTTTCAATGTAGCATATCATCCTTTTAAATTTTTGATTCTACATTCATTAGTTTGGTTTATATGAATTCAAGATTTCATGGTAATAAAAATTTATGTTGGCTTCTCCTTCACAACCCATGCCCTTATCTACCTCTTGATTTCCTTATTCCTATTGTAGCCCTCCTTATTATTTGATGCATGCTAAGTAAAAAGTGGAACACCTGGGTGTACTACATATCTTTTCCCACATCCTACTCTAAGGCTTGACACAACTCTTTGAACCTAGGTCACTTTTGAATTATACACAACCACCTTTTTACTCCCACACAACCCACTCATTAGTGTACTATCTAGATTCTTTAAGTGACTCACATCCTTTGTCTACTATGCATTCCAATTCCTCCAATGCCCCATTTTATCTTTCAAAGCAACATATTTTCTAATTCCAATGGGTTTCCCCAAAAAAAAAATTTTTTATGTTTTGAATTTTCAAACATGCAAATTCCCTCAAGAAATGTGGTGTGGTGACCGGTCTCTCCAAACTAATTTCAATTAACTATATGTAATCCTCATAGCATGTGGATGTTAATTTATTCCTTTTTTTTACTTTGCATTTGATTTGATTTTATTCTTATTACATAATATCATTGTGTGTCATAGAAAAAAGGACCCCTTGCTTGACATGGGATAATTCATGATAAATCAACTTAATGACACCTTGATTTAGGTGTTGTGAGGCATTTAATGCATCCACACTAGGTCTTAGACCCTTGCAAATTAAATAAAATGTGTTTATTGACATCTTGTAAATATGTTGTAGAGTCTCGTAAAGGACTTTCATGCTTTTCTAGACTTAATAAACCTATTTCTCCTTAAATAAACATTAAAAAACATGTTTAACTACATCATCACAATAATTTAGAAGGCTTGAATTTAATGATAAACTAGTGTTGTAATGTGTCTTGCACATTCACATTGGTTCTTGTGCCTTCCTAGGTTGTGTGGAACTCATTTTAGTGTTGTAAAGTGTATGTAATCACACTTTCACATTGATTTATGTGTCCCAAGCCCTATTTAACATTAACATCATCATTAATAGACTTATTTTAAGTCATATTGTCCATCCCAAAGCTTAAATTGATCAAGCACCCAACAAAGTTGTAATTTAAGTTGTATTTCCTTATCTCCTAGCTTATGAGTTGTAAAATGAACCCATGTGGGACCCATTCACCATGCATGGTGAATTTTTCCCATCCAAGTGGGACCCATTTTCCATGTGTGGTGAATGAGTCCTATTTGGCACTCATTTTGATCCTTGAGTGAGAAAAAGTGAAATTTAAAGTTTATTTTCACTTTATGTTAGCCTATGATGTAGTATTATCAGGTACTATGGCACACTTGTCTATAAATAAATATTTTTACCCTCACTTCACATGAATAAATTGAATTTTTCATCTCTCATTATTCATTCATCATCTACTTTCTCATTCAAGTCAAGCAACTTAGGGTTTCTCCATTAGAAGTCTTCAAGTTAGCATTCTATAGCATTCAAGCACTAATTCTACATGTATTGTTGTATATATCAAAGATCAATCATAATTTTAAGGTAATCTATTCCATTGTTTCATTTTTTATTCATTTATTTCATCTATTTCATTTAATTGCCTAAAAGGGGTTTGACCAAGGCAAACCCCCATGCCTTAACAATCAATAATTCATCTTTCTTGTGTTGTTTTTATGCAACTTTAGGTCTTTTGGAAGCTTAAGAATAATTGAAGATTGTATTTTAAAAAAATTCTAGTCATCCCCTCTTCATTGAAGCCAAAATAGCAAGGAAAAGTCATTTTCAAACCCAATTCCGACACAATCCAAAGCAAACACCTATAGAAGGTGGAATTGTAGATCTAAAGCTACAAATTCATCCTTTAAATTTTCAAATGCCTGAAGAAGGAATAATTCCCCAAGGATGGAAAATTAGTCCAATCTATGGTCCTAACATAGTGATTTCATTAGAATATAGCTCTCGACAATTTGAAACCCATTCTTAGAAGTTCATCAAAAGAGGGACTAATTTTCCATAAATGGCGAATGAGTCCTATTTGGATTGAGTGACATCATGATAAACATTCTAGAACTCATTTCCAGCATTCTTCAACCTTCCAAGTACCTTTTATTGACTTTCATTCATTTTTGTTTCCTTCTTCTTAAGTTTCTAGTTCATATTTGCATTCAACACTGTGTTTTCCAGTACTTTTGCATTGAACTAGTTTTCATTCTTTAATCAAAATTCTCATTAAATTTCCAACATTACAACACATTCAAACACATCACATTTTCCTTTCATCCTTCCATTAGTCTTGAGTTCTAACGAAGTGTCCATTTTAGCCCATTATCCTCTCACCTTCTAGCTAGAATACCTTAGAAGGTGCATGAAGCATTTGAGACCCAAAATACTTCATTAAATTTTGGTGAAACTAAATTTTAGAATACTTTCTAAGCTGATTTTGGAGGAATTCATCATTTATCTAGTCTTGCATTCATTTTTCATTAGTTTTCATGCTAAGTTTTAATATTTGCATTCATAAAAGTGCATTTAGGTTGCATTTGTAGCATCTAAATTCATTTAGATTTACTAAAATTATACATTATTCACTTAGGATTGCATATTAGCTATCAGAATTCATAAAAATTAGTCAATTTTTTTTTAAAGTCTTGAAAAAGGTCCATATTGGGACTCATTCGCCACCTTGGGCGAATCAATCCCTTCTAACCTTTAAAACAACATTTTATAAATCTCATAAACTAGTTCTTAATCTTTTGATTGGTGCCTTAACCTATATATATTAGTTAGCTTCATTTCTATAGCATGCATTTCATAAAAAAACTAACCTAAATTAGCTCATTTCATGCATAGTTTAAATTGTACATTTGCATTCTCATATTAATATCTAGCATAATCAGTCATTTGTTCTTTAAAAATTGAATTTCATTTCAGTATTTTCTATTGCATTTTGCATTACCATGGATTTTTATTTCAAAATGTTAGTTAATTAGCATGATCATCCTTTCTTCACTACATGTCAATATTCTGAGAGTCTCTTAGTGCAAGAGAATGAAAGTGTTAATTATTTTCTTACACTCCCTTCTATCTCTCCTATTTGTATGGATGATGTGATAGAAGATCATACAAACATAGATAACCATGATTATCATATTTTTTCTTCTCCCAATACCTCTCCTTTTAGTGATGAAAGTATCTTGGAGAAACAAGATACAATCATTGAGCATCATGCAGATCTTTTTTGTCCTTCTCCTCATCCCCTTTGGGAAGATATTTTAGCACAACAAAATGAAATCATAGGAATCACCTTACCTAATTTTCATTATGCGAACTAATTTGAGGAACATGAGATTATAAATGATGCAGATGATACATAGGTCTTAAATAATCAAATCTTTAAACTATAAAAACCCTCTTTATGATCCTTCTTTTATTCCTCCTATTTTCATGGATAATAGGAAAAAAAACATTGAACACATACATGATCATGATAATAAAACCCTTTGTTCTCCTAATATCTTCTTTACATATAAAGATAGTTTAGAAGATATCATTAGTGAAACTCATGAAAATCTTATTCTTTTCTTTCTTGGTGCCCCTACCATTCGCGAAGACCTATTTGAGCATAAGAGTCAAATCATTGATAATCATGACATTTCTAGTTATCATTTTATTAATGCCTCTTCTATGAGTGATGAAGCTATCTTTCTAAATTCAATTATAACATATGATGAACATATTATCTCTCCTACTATAGTTAATCTTATGGCACATAAGAGTGATATCTTAGATTTATGCAACAAGCAAATAGAGCCATATATCCTAACTTTTTCTACTCATGAAACTATGCAAGCTCACACTATACCTAACCTCATTTTTCAAAATTAAAGTCTTCCTAATTCTCTTTTCAAAGCCATCAACCCATCCACCAAACTTTCACTCAACAAAATTTCTTCCATGACTCATTCACACTTCGTACATCCTAAGTCAATCAAAAAATAACATTGGTTGCTACTCCTTGCCTTGTAATAGTTGTAGAAACATAACCTTCTCACTATTTCATGTTTTGCATCCATTACAAATAGCAGCATAACATCATCCATTTCAGGCTCACCTTTGTTCTACATCGGGACAAAGGTTTCTATAGCCTTATCCCCATATGTCACTTGTTGTCTCTTTTGACTTGTTGTTAACCTTTCATGAACATTTAAAGAGCAAGCTTGAGATGTGGATGACATGTCTTAAGATTGACTCGCATGTGGCATACTTCCTTTCTTTCTCTTTCCTTCACATGTCGTAGCTTAACTTTGAAACATATGACTTGGCATAGGCCTTTCCTAGTTGGCTCTCATGTCTTTATTTCCTTTTGCATTTTCTTTATTCTTCTACTTTAAAGTCATGGGGGGCATACATTACCATCAATCATTTGCATTCTTTGTTCTTAGTGTAAGCCTTGTCATTTATATGATGTGTTTGTTACTTTGTGGATGACATTGGGTGTGATTCCCTTCATAAGTATGATCTTTCTTATCATATTACATTTGTATTGGTGGTTTGATGCAATGCACTACATCCCCTAAGTTCTAAATTTACTATTCTTTGATTGGTCCTCTCTTGGAGATATTAGACACAATGTTCCCTAAGTGATTGATGCTACATAAACTGAACAAGAATACTTTGAACAATATTTCACATTACATTTTTGCATTTTACATTTGTTGCATTCTAATTTGGCCACCTTGTATAACACAACTTGCATTCCTATGGTTCCATCTTATTTGTTTGGCCACCTTGCATAACACAACTTTAATACTTGTGGTGCCATCCTATTTTTTTCATGAATTCTAAGCATACAGAGTTTTGCTTGTCTCATGAAGTTTGAAAAAACATTTGAAATTCCTTTTTCTTTGTGCTCATGAAATTTGGAGCTTCTCTCTTCACCATTTTGCAATGAATAAACTTATGACCAAATTCATTACATCTGAAGCAATAGTCATAAAACTTAGGGGTATACCAATTATTATACCAAGGAATACCTCTAGTTGTATTCATCACAATAGTAGACCCTCTCATCCTTGGGGCAACAAAATTAACTTGTAGAGTAGCAGAGTTATCCTTTGGGGTAGAAATACTATCTCTTGAGACAACAACATTTTTTCTTGTTACAACATCAATACCATCTCTTGGGTTGTTATTGTTTGTGGTAGCAACATCACTATATTTTGGGGCAGCAATGTCTTCACTTGTAGAAGCAGTGAAAACAATCTTCTTCTTGGGTTTTTCACCCATATTTGAGCTCTCACCATGTTCATAGCCAACACCACTATAATATTTGTTATTTTTCTACTTACCAAGTATATCATTTAGATTGTTAGTGTTGCTCTCATTTTTCATTCTCAACTTTAGATCATCTTGGCAAGATTCTAACTCTTTCCTCAAATTTTCTACCTCGTGTTCGAATTCATGGCATTCCTTTCTATTTGCTTCAACTTTAGATTTAAAAACTTCACTTATTCTTTTTCCTTCTTCTATATAAGTCTTTAGAACTCATCCCACAATAATGGGTTACACTTTTTGGCCAAACTTGACATTGAAATCAACATTTTTAGAGAAAACTTCACTTTCTGACACTTATAGTAGGTAAACTATTAGGAATCTGTAAATGATGTAAAATAGTGATTTGTGAGATTTTGTCTATAGATTTTAAGTATTTTTTTTTTTAAATTGAAATTAAATTGTAATTTTTTATGCCTCCTTTGATAACTAGTTTTTAATAGTAAACAACATTTTTAAAAAGT
>VDFB02319497.1:0-12160 GCA_007258455.2 Sequoia sempervirens
ACATTTTCCTTTTTACAAAAAATAGTCTTTCATCCAGCTACAGGGAAGCTTCCAAAATATATCTATATTTATGGAGGTCTATAGACATTAGAAGGAGGTTCGAGATTTAATGTTTGGCAATGCTGTAGAAATTATCCGTACTCCAACAAAAAATACCAACTTTATTCAGGAAAGACTTAAAACTTGTACACGGAAAATTAAAAAGATCAAAATTTAAAATCACAAAAAGTGGTTTATCAAAGACTCTTCAGAGTACAGAGAAACTCAAAATTGAAAAAATACAAGTCTCATTCGTCAACGATAATTTACTGTACACAGTAACTAAAAAGATTTACATTTTAAACCACACAATGAAATTGGGTGCACAGAAATTAAAAAAAGGCTTACATCTCATTAATCAATGATAATTTTCTGTACACAGAAACTGAAAATGACATTTAAACCATGTAGTATAACTCAACAGAGATAAGACTGATTGCACAGAAATTAAAAAAAATCTCTATCTTGAACCAAAAGAATGTAGTTCAGCAAAGACAAAAGTGTGTGCACAAAAAATTAAAAAAATCTCTTTCTTGAACCAGAAGAATGTAGTTCAGCAAAGACAAAAGTGTGTGCACAAAAATTGTAAAGATCTACATCTCGAACCCCACAGCGTATTTCATAAAAGATAAATTGTGTACACAGAAATTGCAAAGGTCTACATATCCAACAGAAGTACACATATCATCAAAGACAAGATTCTGCACGCCCACATTCAAAAGATGTAGAAATTGTGTACACAGATGCTGCAAAGATCTAGATCTCCAATAGCAGAACATGTTTCATCAATGACAAATTATGCACACCCACATTCAAAAGATCTACATCTCTAAACTGAAAATGGGTTCACCAAAGAAACAAGAAAAAGACCTACATTTCAAACAACACAGAAATTTTAAAAAGTTCCAACATTTTAAAGCGTTCAATGAACTCATCTGAAACAAACTGCCTACAGAGAATTTCAGAAACCAGAAAGATCTAGATGTCATTCATCAGCATTAAAACTCTATACACGGAAATTGAAAAGAATTGCAGCCTCAAATACTACACAATGTGGTTCACAACACGGTTGCTAAAATTTAACACGCACAAATTGGAGACGGGAACACGGACAGAGTGGCATTGAAGGGCTCCACGACTGTGTACGACACCTTTGGAGACGGAAACACGGAGAACGTATCATCATGCGATCAGGATACTCCTCTCTGATCTTCGATATAAGCAACGTCCCCATTCCAAATCCCGTGCCTCCTCCCAGAGAATGGCACACCTGAAACCCTACAAGTAGGGGGAAAAAAAGTAAGTAGAGAAAAAATAAAATCAGTGTTGCAGATCTAGGGTTAGTAGGGTTAGTAAGACAATTGAGGGGCTTAAAGATTACCTTGCAGGCAGTCGCAGTTCTCAGCCTCCTTGCGCACAACGTCCAAGACAGCATCAATGAGTTCGGCGCCTTTTCAGCCATTAATGGCACAAAATACCCGCTGAACGGATGTTTTGGCTTTACGGCAATTCGTGGGGAGACTGGGGGAAATGCCGGTGGGGTTCCCCCCACGTAGAATAGCCTATCGGCTAAAAATAACAACAAAACACAAAAACACATATATACATGATTCATTCAATATGAATTATGTCCATCAAGAAGTAATAAAAGTCTAATATCTTGGCATCCTTATATCAGTCCAGATGTTGAACATAAGAGGAGCTTGACATGCCGCTTCTGCAATAGGCTCACTTTGAAGAGCTTGACTTGCTGGTCCCGCAAAAGGCCCACTTTCTGGATACTGAAGAGAGGATGCCATCCAGTTGTTCCTAGGCATTACATTCTCATAATCGGCTCTCACAATACCTGAGGGCTGCTCAGGAGAGAAGACAACTCTTCTTGTGAAGGTACCTGCAGACAGCATGTTTTCAGAGGTTGGTGTCTTTGAAGGAACTAATCCTTCTTGGGTATCAATGAATTGTGCTGCCAGAGAACTGTGTGATGGAAGAGAAGAATCTCCCATTACGAGTCCATGAGTAGATGCCATAGCTTTCGAGATTCCATGCTCATCAAAGGCTCTAGGTTCCAAGCCCATCAGATTGTATAGAAAAACATTATTGTTGTTTGCTGGCATAAATGGCTGTGTTGCACTTGCAGGGTGCAGTTTCTGATAGCGTACCATTAATGGATAACCAACAACAGGTTGTTCATGAGCAGCATTGGATACAGTAGCAGAAGAACTCGAATGACTGGAAGTGCTTGTTAGTGAACTCCCTGTGCTACCAGTAGCAATATGTTCGATGCTGTCCACATCTTGTATCGCAGCACTAATGAGCTCTTCTCTCCCTCCTATGGGTAGTTTGGGACTCATAATTGTTTTCACATCATATCTGCTTGCTTCAAAGTTTGTAATGGCTCTGTGTCCTTTGTGTTTGATGACGGCAATGTCATACGCTTCGGCCGCCTCTTCCTCAGTCTCTGTAAGTTCCATGAAAATCACTAACCATTTAATCTAGTTTGATGGTTTGATGCATTTCTAATGAACTATAGATTAATGGACTGCATTTACTGTAAATGTTATACTATGAACTCTGAGTTGTGTACTCACCGAATGTTCCTAGATACAAATCCTTGTTCCTTGAAACTCTTCCAAGCCTAGCCTGCCACTTTCCGTGGCGTAACCTGCCAAGTTATGTCGGGGGATCGTAGAGCTTCATTATGTCAATGCTAACATTTCTACCCATCAACTAATATCAGTGAAATATAATTAATTTAAACATTAGATATTAAATTTCAGATTGGTTTAAACAGCGTATTCTAATTTCTGATTTGCTTAGATGGGTTTTTTAAATTACATTAATAGTTGAGTCTTATTCAAGAAAGAGTGTAATTTCAGATAAACATTCTATACAAGTCAAAACTTAAAATATATTGTTTAAATTAGATATATAAATTCACCTAAGTGAATCAAATCCAAAATAGACCTACTAAAAAAATGAGTATGATTTCAAATCAACAGTCTAAACAAATCAAAGTTTTATTTAAAGCCAGCCTATTAATTCATCTAAGTAAATTAAATCTAAACCTGGTCACTCCTCGATAGCTTGATGAACCCCTCGAAAAGCTAGTACTACCCCTGCAAGATCAACACCTATTAAGGACAGTAGGAGCATGTAATTATAAATCCAATAAAATCTTAACTAAGAACTCCACACTGGCATATTTCCATATGTAACTGTTTGTGATCTATTCTAAATTATGTTTCGCAATAGAGTGATTTTGAATGATAAACAGAATCACTCCCCGTCAATAAAAACAATCACGATACAGTCACTGAAACCATTATCAACCTGCACACAGTCCCCTAATTATGTGCCTAACCTATATGGATGCACACATGGTAGAAAACCCATATACCTCCTTATTAAACGAATATATCCTTGCCTTGACATCTTTTCCATTTCTTTTAACTCTGTATTATAGTTGCCAATCTGCATTTGATATATAGGAAAACAAAATGTTACACAATGTTATACTAAGTATTAGAGAGGAAGCAGCATCTCAGAAAAAGGAATGATCACCAAAGGAATTAGTAAAACAAACATTTCTTAAAGGTAGACACACAATGCATTTTAGAATAGCAATGAAAGTGTATATAAAACAATACCGGAAAGTTTGTTGCAGCTGATAGACCCCAATACTTGAGAGCTGCCAGATCATAAGCTCTGGCTGCATTCTCTTCCTGATCAAAGCAGCCTACAGTGAAGAGTTCAATTATAATCCGGAACTTCAAAGAGAGTATGAATTCAAAATTACTTACATCATGTATAACAAACCCATGAGAGTATCAGCTTACCAAGATATACTGGAGATTCCAGCCATTATCCAGAATCCAGGATCACAATAAGACAGTTAAATTACTCCAGTTAGTATCCAAATGAGAATTAACCGATTTGTTCAATATCTATTTGAAAAATAAAAAAAAATAAAATAAAAACTTTATTTTGATTAGATAAGTAGGGAAGGGTCATGATCCCATACAAAGAATTACATCAGGACATAACAGTCCAACAAGACAGACTGGAAAATAGCAACGAATCAGAAACAGCAAACGCTACAACACAGAATAAAAAAACAGAAAAAACGGACCAACAACAAGACAGAGAAACAGTCAAGATGGTTTAAAGAAAACTCGAAAGATTGTTGGTTAACTTTTGACCTAGGATCCTTCTCTCCCAATCAATTGTTGGTAAAAAAAAAAACTTGTTTCTAACCTTAAATGAAGACAATAAAATATAACATATTGGAGACCATATCTCTGTGTTATAAAACTTGTTTCTAACCTTAAAATAAGAGAAAACGCCATGCAGGGAGAAATTGATTTCAGGATTTAGAAGCAGCTGCAGCTGTCAAGAAGAGAGATCATCGTTTTTAAGTGTGAAATATATTACTGAAGGTATTGAAGATGTTGAAGAAGATGTTGCAGAAAACAAGGGAGATTTTTTGAGAAAGAAATCGTTCAAAGCTAGCCGCTGCAAGGAAGATTTGAAAGTACCGCGACAACTATTGGAGGAAAGGAGACTGGTAGATTGTTTGTTTTATGAGGGTGAAGGGAGGTCGCTGAAATCAGTAAAGATCATGAGTCTCAGAAAGAAGTGGCTATCTAGAAGAAGGTGATGAATAAGTGTTGTAATAATCACCACCAAAGAACAAAGGTAGGTGCAGAGTAGTTTCTAAGATAGAGCCAATCAAGATATGAAGCCTACAAAGATAGGCGCAGAAGCTGTAATAGACTATAGTTCAAAGATCACTGCCGCCATAGTTTGGCTAAGCTGCTGCATGAAGAAATTACTGTAAAGGGTAGTATTGGAACAAGTTGCTGAATCGTGCCAGTCAAAGAAAAAGGCTATTGTATGGATAGGGAATAGTTCATAGTCAAAAAGGAGAAGACTACAAGGAAAAGGAAAGAGGAGCTACTAAAGGAGATTATAAGATCAAAGGAGGATAGGTATATGAATTAATTAAAGACAAGCAAGTGAAGTTGTAAATTGATAAAAGAATTAATGTGGTTGAATGTTGTAGCATTCTGTGAATAAGGTCAATTGAGCCAGTTGAAGTTGGGATCCCCGAGTATCCGTAGTGTAGTTCAAAGCGAGGTGTTGAAAGAAAACAAGAGTTTCAGCCCTGGGATTTCTTCGGTTTGGTCTATAATTGGTATATATGTGTATATAAGAAAGAAAATATATGTATGAACATACTTGGTAACTCCATGGTAGACTGAATTGCTGTGGCCAAACGAATTGGAGGGCGTGTTTGTGAGGTCCTTCAAGCTCTTCCCGTAATATTCTGTAAATGGATACGAATAAGTTCGGTACATGCCAATTGTAAATATAATACTGAGATTATATCATCTGTTTCCTTCACTGTTACCATTATTTTATTTGTGCTACATAGTAGTGAAAACAAAATCAGAATACAAGAGCATCGCTTAGGTCTGATGATGTGAGAAATGCTAAAGAAACTTTTTTTGATGTGTAAGTTTACAGGGTCTTGAACCTTGATGGTTCCTAAATATGAAAATATATTGAAGTCTCAGCCTTCGAGGAAAAGGAAAATTAGATCTTCTCATCTACCACAGGATACTGTAGAAATTTTAGTACTCAGATCTGAATAATTGGTGTTACTATTTAATGATTATCATATATTGCAATAGATTTATTTGACTATAATTATAAAATAATTTGTAACAAATTTTGATATTGTTCAATGTTCTAAAAACTATATTTGGGTATTACTTATAAGAGTGTTTTCAGACAAAATATAAATATTATCTTCAATATATGAAATTAGGAAAACTCTGCCATATATAACCATCAATATGTTAAATGGGTCAAGCTTTAAATGCAAAAACATGTTGACAGTAACATATGAAATCTGACCTAGTAGCTCATCAATATCTAAAAGGAGAAATGATATTGAAAAAAATATAAATGATATTTGAAATATCTAGTAAAGAAAATTAAGACCATCATAAATAAATAATATTAGATAACACAATGATTCAATATTAGTATATAAAAGTAAGAAAATCATTATATATGAATATATGCAGACAGTGTAGAAAGGGAAGGATAAAATACAAGAAAAAATAATAATAAAGAATAAATGGACTTTACCATATTGACACAATAAGCAAAAGATTCAGTGAAGCTTGTAGTATAAAATTTATTTTAGATGCAATAAAATAGATGGGATTATGCAAGTCCAATAGTTCAGAGATCTAAAACTGAATCTATTCTGATAAAATTATTGAAACAATACTTTAAAAATTATTTTCTTTTTAAGATTTATAGATTTAGTACCTTTCAAAGAAATGATGTATTACAACAACTCTTCAGAATAAACATTTACTCCAATCCCTATCAAATCTAGATGAATCAATCTCTTTTCTGTTTATCTCTTTAAAACAATAAAAAAACAATGTCATGTTTAGGGTAGATTGTAGTAGAGATATATACGAATCTCGATGTATAATTCTCAAAATAACATGTGTTTGTGGCTTTTTACAAGATGAAAATTCATAACACATTCTAACTTACTAGCACTTGCACCTAAAAGAGGTCCAAGGACGACGTTGATAGATTTTTCCCACTAAGATAAATCTAGATTTGGAGAATTTTACTATTAAATGGCAGCTGATTTTCTAGCAGCTAAAACTTGCTTTCCACAACTCAACATTTGTTTAGCAATGTTTAAAATTTACCAATCACTTAGGACTTGCAATATATAATAGACTAAATATTTAAACTATATATTAATTAAACTTTGAAACTACCACTAATAAATGTTTTCATTATGAGGTAGTTGATGAACCATTTAAGCCTTTACAAAAACAGAGTGATTGATGTGGGTAAAATATAATATGTGTAGGTGGTTTTTTTACAAGACGACAATGCATAACACACTTTCATGTAAAAGATGGCCAAGGATTACACGATAGATTTTTTCCACTAACATAAATCTAGATTTATCTTTTGCAAAAAAGAGTATAATTTGATGTTTCATGCAACTCTTAAAAAAAAAATACATTCAACTCCAATCCCTATCAAATCAAGGCTAATCAATCTTATTAAAAACATATTTTAACTAAGGAAAAATTTAGATTGCCATTAAAGAGCATAAATAAACCAAACCCTAGTTAACAATGAAGCACAATGGAACATAAATGTATAAACCAATGAACAATTTGACTAAAACCTTCATGCACTCCATGATTCACCTTTATTTCCCATCTCCATTTTGCTGCAAATAGATTTTTCTTGAGCAACTTTGACCTTTTCTTGAGCAACTCTGACCTATGACAAAGACTTTGGCAAAATATTGAAGGATTTGACTCAAAAGTGCAAGTGTACTCAGAAATTTGGAAGCATGAAGTGACAAAGTGAGGTTGACATTACCTTTTTATAGAAAGGCCAATTTTGGATGAATGACCAAGATTGTTGGTTGAAAAATGCCCTAAGATGGAAGGCTGAGATTGAATTTGACAACTAGCAATTAGGGTTAGGGTAGAATTAGGGTAAAATTTGAAATGGAGGGCCATGATTTAATTTTAAGAAAATAAAATCAATGGACAAAAATGCATGTGAAGAGAAGATATAGGGCACACAAAAAGAGATTGCTGGAGAATCAAATAAGAACTTAAAATTATTCGATTTAGAGGCAGTGTTGACTTTTTTGAATTAAAAATTTAATTAATTCAAAAGAGGTGGGGTTAGGAGAGTAAATAATTATTTTTAATTATTTACCTGATGGGAAATGTGGTGTATGACAAAATCCTCCAAAGCTTGCTTGCACCAAACCTCAAGAAGACACTTCACTGCCTTCACCAAGAGCCTAGCAATGATCTAAGCTCTGTACTGACTTGGCTCAATAGCTGAACCTTGCTACAACTCTTTCCTAAGAGTTTCCAATTGTGCTTTAACTTTAGAGGATCCAACACCTTGTTTGAAACTACTAATCTCCTCGATACACCTAGAAGAGTCTAGATGCTATTTTCAACTCCATGCTTGAGTTACCTGCAAGGGAGTTAGGGACATTGTTTTGATGCATTTGGTAACCATTTGAAGCCATCTTGAAGGTTCCTTATTAATCCTTCCTACCGATTTCAAAAAAATTGCCTCTTGGAGGGTCTATCCCTTGTAGCCCTTACCAGTCCGTATTTTGAATTTTTCTCTTTTATTTGACAAACAACCTGCCAAACAAATTATACTTTCAGATACCCTTTTCAGGGTTTTAAATCTTCCAACCGGTCTCTGGCTGCCAGCTAGTCCGTATAGGTGGTTCCCACACCCTTGGAGTGGAGGCCTAATTGCCCTCAAGACTAGGGTTTCACTGTCCTTTCACCTATTTCTTGCTCAAAAGGATGGTTCAAGCTTTCAACTCCTTAGTAACTTTGTGTTAGACCTTATTCCACTTGGAAGTGTACGATTTCCGTATAGTTGTACCCTTCCCCTGCCTATGTACTCAATTTCTTTCTTCCAAACTCCTAGCCGGGTGTCTTAGGCTCGCCTAGGGTTTGGAATATCCATTTATTGCTTGGTACTTTCTATTTCCCATCACTGA
Organism: Sequoia sempervirens; assembly: GCA_007258455.2. NCBI lineage: Eukaryota > Viridiplantae > Streptophyta > Pinopsida > Cupressales > Cupressaceae > Sequoia > Sequoia sempervirens. The sequence goes on from VDFB02319497.1 coordinate 8,642, forward strand.
AACTTTACACACTATTGGCTTACCTCCCATATTCCTCCAAACACAGGAACATTCCATGATAGGGGTCTATGGGGAAGCCATTTCCTTATTTACTGCTCAAAACAATATTCACAACTCACTAATTTCTAATCTAAGAACTTCAAACAAAGATTCTACACAAGACAATCTAATTACTAAATGAACTATATTCTACCCTGTCAAATAAACATAAAAACTATGTTAACTCAATAGATACAATGCGTAAAAGTTCACTGTTTCTTAAGATGCGTGGCAGAAACAGAAAAACACAAGAATCTGCCCTTTACAAGAAGAAAAACTTTTATGAACTATGCTAAATAAGGATGAGAACCGCTCAGATCTATTCTATGGACACAAAAATAGAGTTTCAACTTTATTTACACGTCTTTTATCTCCATTGATAAGAAAAAAAACACGGGTTTCTAAGCAAAACACAGAAAATTATAAAGTTCTGAAAAACGCACTGTGTTTTCAGAAAACATAGAAAATACAGAAAATTTGCTCTCTGTTTTTTCTTCACACCAGAATTACATTCCAAATCAACAACCAAAACCTTTACGAGTCACTCCATGCATATTTTATGCCATTTCCACTGTTTGAGGGCAGTTGATCGGCAATTTTTCCTGATTTCAAGGGCAACCCATAGTTATGTTGCATGCAAATGTGCAATATCCTTGCCACTTCGCCACCACCCTGCATTTTAGGATCTTTAACCTCTTGTTACCGAATCAACCACCTCCCTAACTGTCCATTAGCATCTTCTACCCATGAGGATGTGTTAAACACACACATAGGCTTCTTATCTATAACATATACTAAATAAGCTAAATCAAGCAATAACAAATAACGTTGATCAAACTAGGATATGCTAAGTCCTAGTGACCAATTTTTCACACAAACAGGACCTTCTAAGGTCTAAAGAAAACACAACAAATCTTGACTTGGTTAGAGTCAGCACAAACCAAAATTGCAAACAAAAATATATGGTGTTAATCCATGCTCCCGCACTGTAATGTCAATGGAAATTTATATAAATGATTTTATTTAAATTTGGAGGAAAAAAAATTACAATTAAATGGAAATTTACTTAATTGTAGAGGAAAGGATAAAGTGAATAATTAAATAAATTTAGGAATTTATTTAATTATAGACAGACATAAGAAATTAGTGATGTATTAAATAAATAAATGTAATTTATTTATTTAAATGATTAGGAGGGAGGAATAAAATAAATGAATTAATTAAATAATTAAGAATTATTTAATTAATAGTTGAATTTGGGCCATAAGCACATAATTAAATATTTTAATTATGCTGACAATATGCCCCAGCATAGGCGTGGAGGATCCATCCTCCTGAGGAGAATTTGTGAATTTTGGCAAGGCACTAAATTGTTTTGGAAAATGCTCTAATAATTCAATTTGATGGCTAGAAAAATGGTGGCAAGGTCTATTTAGAATTTTGAAAAGTTTAGAGCAGCCAAAAGTGTATTCAAACATGCCAAAAGGTGCATCCAATTATAAACCCTAGGTCATAACCTAATTTGGAGGGGTATAAATAGGAAATTGGCAAGTTAAAGGCTCATTTTTCACATTTATAGTTTGGAGATTAGGAGCTCTGAGTGAAGATGGAGTGTGTTCCCCACATTGAGTACAGAGCATACCGAGTGCAAACATTTAGATGGTCAGAGGGCAGAGGAGATCGGTGAGTACCCACAAACCCACTTTGTCATTTCTTGATTTCACATAATATTTTGGTAGGCTAAAAATGTAGTAGTCAATTGCATCATTCGAGGATAGCTGCAAGTGCTATCGCGTTCGACACAATTGTTTCTATTTCAAGCCAACTAATTAGAACATGCCTAGGATAGGGTAGGTTTTTGAATTTTTTGTGATGTAATTGTTAGGGTTTGACACATCTGTAGGGTTTTGAACCTCATATGCATATGTGTATGCATGACGCAACTAACAAGTGCATTCAATCCAAACATTATGCTAACACATGCAAATGTGTTGCTCTGGAAAATCGTGAAAATAAAAAGAAGATTGTAGAATTATGTGAATCTAAGAAGAAGATCATCATGGTGTGGAAGAAAAGGGAAATGAGTGTGGACAACTCTACTATGGTACCAGATCTAGGCACATGCCCTTCCCGAAACTGAGACAACCACCTTGGCTCAAGGGGGGTGTTGCTATGCATATCCTGATAGATTTCCCCCTTTCTAAAGGAATATTGATGTATTTTCAACATGGCTAAATCTAATCTAGTTGGTAATATATGAGGAAGCTTAATCTACCTGATTGAAAAGTGAAGTACAATTGATGGTGTCATCGATATAAGTTTTGGTGGCTAGTTAATCATGAGTAATTAAGGTTAATAGGTGGAGTTAACAAAGAATTTCTCACAATTTGCAAAGAAGAAGTTTTTCTGAGTGATAAAAGATGAAAGAAAATAAGTGCGGTGATGGAATCCGTTGACAGAGAATCATGTGATGGTATTCCACTAACACTGAAGGGAGTAGAATTGGACAAATTTGATCATCAAAAAATGAAGGAAATGGAACAAGGGTTGAAGGTTGATGAATTGCAGAATGTATGTGCTCTAGGTATGGATTTATGGGGATAATTTCCCTAGTTTGTCAACAAAGAGTCTATCTTGTTCCTATTAAGACAATTCAAGGATGGAAGCATCATTTTGGACAAACCCTATCTGATCACTAAGGAAGCGATTGAAGCTATTATTGGATTATGTAGCATTGGTTACCTCCCTGGGAAGAAAATGATGAAATACAGAGATGTAGAGGAACTTATTGGTATAAAAAAAAACCCTCGAGCTCTCTTGATAAACACTATTGTCGATCTTATAGTGAGGTATGTTGCTTATGTTATCACTTACAAAATTTATTTATGAAATCGTGAAGGTTCTACTTTGAAGCTATTGCTATATATCTTTTTCCTAAGATGGTGAAGGAAAATAAGCAGTTTGACTTGTGTAGCCTCATAATGGAAAACTTAATTGAGAATGTTAGAATGTGTTTGGATGATAGTTATCCTTTCCGGTTTGGGTCTCTACTCATATGTTTAGTATTCTACTTTTTGAGTTCACTACCATCAAAGGGGAATTTCTAGTAGAATTCTGACATCCCCCGGAAAGCAAATCTATAGGTATCTGGAATGTATGGAAGACAAATCAGGTGCATGCAAATTTTATTTCTCATCCTTGTAGATGAATTTGTGCTTCGGTGCAATATCATCTAGTCAATTTGAGGTGGGTTCCTCCTCCAATAAGGAGTTAGAGGTTGTCATTGGTTATTCCCCTCTAGAACCTAAAAGGAGGAAAATTGACATGAAGGATGTCATTATTATGTCAAAAGAGAAGGACAAGGAAGAAAAGTTTATTCCTAGATCCGACCCTATCGATTTAGATGAAGTTCACTCTATGTTGGGGGTATGTGTAGGATCATGATGGGTCAAAAAGTGGTGATATGATGGGTATGTGGTT